>ML794803.1:30371-43261 GCA_009831015.1 Picea engelmannii | reverse complement strand
GCCCTTCTGGGTATGAAAATTTCTTTTAGGTAGTTCTCTGATATTTATTCTCTGCAATGCCACAGGTCTGATCAAAATTGGATGTGCCAAGTGGAATTTACGGTAACTTCCTCACAACTTGCCGATTTTTGTCCTTTCCAGGATATCTCACTTGTATAGAATTCCCCACACAAAATAATTGATATCAAATTCTGAAACTCACACCCAAAATAGTACAGACTATCCATGATCCAATGCAACCAGTCCCACTCGATTTGGATACTTTAGCAAGAAGTTATTCTTGTTTTACCTGGAAAACCTTCTTGATACTAGTCAATAGGACTAGTCAGATACCCTATCTTACACAAGGTGTATCTACAAATTTAGGATGACCCAGAAGCTAAAAATTTTACCACAGATATTTTACTAATTCCTGTAAATGTCCTCTAGAGTTCAGGGTCTGAAACATTACAAAAAAACATTTATAGCAAAAATTTTGCAATGAATCATTTCAAGATGATTCCAGAACCTTATCTTGTACAAGCTGTATCTCCGAAACTATAAAGCCTTAGGAGCTGAATTTTGAATCCAACGTACCTTGATCTGTCTAATAAAAACCCTCCAAGAGGTTCCTTCTGAAATGTTGTATAAAACAAGTTATAGCGAAATGCCACGGTGTCTCATATGTAGCAGCGAAACCCCAAGACCTTGAGCTCTGATACCATATGTTAAGAACCAAACATCAATATAGCATGGAAAAACCTCAGGAATAGTAATCAACACCTTGAAACAGAGATAATTTAAGATAATAAGCCTCTTCGAGGGGGAAACCTCCTTTTACCCCACTTAAATGTTCAAGTACAAGATGATTCAAAATGAAAATGTATCCTTGGTATATATAGGAGACTCGAAGGTATAATTACAACTAATGGCCTAAAGCCAACATAAATAAAATAACATTAATAATATAATATGCCCCAATTAAGGGGTAATGAGCCAACATTAGTTCTTAACAAAGAGAAAATAACGTCCTTGGAGAAAGCAGTGCAAGAAATTCTCAGGGATAGGGAAGAAAGGGTAAGATTGAAATCGGCCGAAACGATGGAAGCTCCCCAGGAAGCCCTTGTATAGAACTGGAATTTTCTTGGAACTCCGGGTGCACTGGAAAGAGGGATGCTCTTGATCCAACATGCTCAGCAAATGATGGATTCGACATCGAATGATCTGGTCCTCTTATCAAGTGTTTCGACCAGTAACCCAGAAGAGAGCCCAGTAGGGGTAGGTGGCTCTGAGCTCACCGACCTCAATAACGTCAATGGGTCAGATGACCCTGAATCTACATTTCCGCCAGCTAATTCATCGACAGTCACAATGATTCAATCAGGGCCAAGTCGGGTGTCGGTCAAAACAAGTGCACCTAACCCTCTAACTGAGTTCATAAATATATACAGTGATGATGAGAGCTTGGAGGCACCTCAAAAAACCTCTGTGCATGTAGAAGAAGAAAAGGGAGCCAAGGAAGAAACACCTCTTATTCCCAATGTGCATAGTCAAGAGGACACACGAAAAGGAAAAGGAGCCGAAAGCAGCCTAGACACAGAAATGCCCGATGTACCAGAGACCCGAGCAAGTTGTCCCAAGTACAAGTCAAAATTGGACAAGTTAGAAGAAAGGTCCCTGTAGAAAGACGTCGGCAATGCCACAGCTAGTATACAAGAAATTATTGAGCTCCCTCCTGACACATCTATTCCACTTGATACTCAGGTCCCCGATAAACAATGGGTGGAGGTCGGGCCTTCGAATAAAAATGAGGAGTTTGAAGAGTCTGATATTGAACAAATATATACCATCGACAGCCTGGGAAACATGCTCACATGGGGTGACCAACAGATACCAGAGCCAGTAGATGAGGTAGCAGACATCTATGTAATCTCCTATGATCAAAAGAGGAAGGCCATTGTGCAAAGGACTGCTAAGAAGAGAAATATTACTGTGGACCATTCAATTTTGGTTACCACAAAGGAAAATTTGATCAACACAGTAGATTCTTGCATCTTTGAACTGATAGGCGTGGGAAGAGCCCTCTCTGATGTTTCCCAAGATAGGGCCAGGAGGGATGAAAGAGAACTAGCTGATACTCTGAAGGAACTGCAACACTTGTGCCATCTTGTTGAGTATTACAAAGGTGCCACACAAAGTGCAGCATATTTGAAGAGTGAGTTTCCAGGAATTTACAATGAGTATAAGAAAGAAAGAAACCTATTAACCGAAATTATAATTGAAATCTAGAAGGACACTCTCATGGCCCTCGTAGCATGCAAGGAGATGGAACGATGGCATGAAAGAGTGTTGAAAGCGATGGAAAGACTCGAATACATTGAGGCAGTCCAACAAGGTTGAGAAAAGGAAGAACATGGCATTTGACTGATAGGCAAGAGTAGCCTCGACCACATGAAGAGATCTGTAGAATACTAGACTAAGATGTCCCTGGACCCACATCGAGAGATCCAAGAACAATATGCCAAGTGCTAGAAGCACTGGGATAAAATTAATAAAGTAATGAAAGATATCAAGCTCCTCGATTTTGGAACCCCGAGAGAGTTTATCGACATAAGAGATGCGCTCAAGGTGTATGTCAAAAAAGACTCCCTATGGGCCGAAGAGTGTGCAAAGGTAGCCGATGTGAGGCCAGAATAGGTGCAACAATTCACAGAACACTCGATCAGAGCTAAAACCATGTTGCAACAGCTAAATTCCACCTTGGTAAAGTACCGAGCGTAAGCAGTGGACATCAGAGGGATATATGAGGCCCCGATGGAACAACACAGATTCCCGTGGGCCTAGACTTGTGAAGAAAGTTTCATCAATTGGTATGAATATGAAAGGAGTCATCCTTTCAAAGAAATATATCGGGTAGACTAATCAAGAAACTGTTATGAGATAATGCCATGTGGAAACTTTTGTTTGGTTCAAACTGTACTTAGCCGTTAAACTTCAGTTAATCTTGAGATTATAAATAAAGGCCTCGACCAATTAATAATGGTCGATGGTTTGTTGTAAGAACTATTTTATTTCCAGATTTTAAGAATTATTTTGAAGCTACTATGAATTTAGAAGTCCTTCTGGACCAAAGATGAACTATTTTCATCAGATGTATGTGATTGGAGATGGAGAAGAATTACTTCCTTTCTTGTTCCATGAATGTTGTAGTAAATGAGTAAGAGAAATTAATTTTGTTGTCAAGTTATCTGGTGCAATGTTTTAATGTTCCTTTCTTTAAATGATGAAAGCAAATCATTGTGATTCTATGTGATGAATGTTTTGGTAGATGAATTATTTTGCTTACTTTGATCTTGATCATATATGCATTTTCTTTCTGTTAACTAGCTTTCTCAGACAATAGTTGGATGCTCTTTTGGTTAAAGTATTATTACTAAGCCCCTTTGGCATAGGATTGATTTTTTCATGTTCAAGTAGCGGGTTATCCCAAGCTCTACCCCTTCCCAATAGTTAAAACTCTTGTTCTATCTTAGTCAAGATGGTTTATACTAGCTTGCATCTCTTGTACCTGCCCCACCTAAGAAAAATTACTGAAAAAATTGTGTTAATCGAAGGAAGAACATTCACCAAAAAACACAAAATCTCATCGATAATTTGGCCATATTATAAGATCTGGAGAACCATTCCACTCCAAATGCTGCAGAGTCTAATTGGGCCTTGGTGGCGGGTTTGGTTCCTGCTATTGAATCAGGGGATTTAAACCCCATCAATAGAATTGGAATTGGAAGGAGGGCTTGAGGATGAATGGTTGAATTTGTAAGTTATATGATATTTCAAACAGCCTATAGAATCGTAACGGACCACATGCATGGCTAGTCATCCAGCAGACATCCCACCTTTACTGAGTACTCCCGAAGCAGATAACTCACCCCACTCTGAGGAAGTACATATTCACCTTGAAATACCTTATGCCCTCCCTCACGAGGAACTAAATTAGTTCAGAAGGATTACCAGAGCCTACACCCAGCAAATCAACACATTTCCCTTCACCCCCATCCTCCCTCAAAGATAAAAATAATGTAAACTAGTAGTCAACACTCCCAAAGAAGTTTTTGTACACTCTGTCGAAGACTTAATAGACTTCGCGATCACCAAAATCCAAGAACCTCTTGACCTAATACCCAAGACACCAGTCGGCGACATCTCCAAACCTAACGATCTTTCAGAAGAGGAAGAGCCTGACTCTGACTCTGAAGAAATGGAAGAGAACAATGATCGAAAAGAAGAGAGGGAAGTTCCACTTCAAGACAACCAACCCTGGTTGGTTGGGGACGCTGTGGCTATCCTTGGACGAGTACACAATCTCCCTCGGCACCCGAAAAAGTTGCTCCCCAAGTATGATCCTGAAACCTCAGGATCACCCGAAGATCATATCAAGAAGCTCATACTTGCGATTAGGCCTATGAACGTTCAACATGAAGATGTGGTATGCAGAATTTTTCCCTACATGTTTGAGAGCTCAACTTCCACTTGGTATTTTAACTTGTTAGTAGGATCCATAACTAGCTGGACTAAGTTCCAAAAGGAATTCCTAGACAAATTTGAGGAAGAAACTACTATGTGAGCCCTGATGGTTGAGCTGTTCATAGCCACCATAACCCAAAAATAGAGTGTCAAAGATTTCAATCAAATCTTCACGACTATTTTAAATAGATTCCAACCTGCAGTGAAGCCTACTTAGGAGTTGTAAATTGAGGCTTATGCCAACGTGCTTCTGGATTCTATTTATATGTTCGTACAAAGAGCCGCCAAGAGAACCCTTGAGGAAAATTTTGAGGAGGCCAAGATGATATAATTCCAGATTAAAGGATGTAAGGAAAGCCATGCCTCTTTAGTAAAAAGGGAAAGTCAACTCACGCCTAGGAGAGGACTCTTTCTTACTAGGCCACCGGGGAAACTAGTTGAACAAACTCCCAACAAGGGTGATGTGAATATAGAGGATCTACAACGCATGGTTAAGAAGTTATCAAACAATATCATAGACATGAAAAGAAGTGCAGGAGAGGGAAACCAAGGCCAAAATCCCTATAAACCTTTATTTAAGAGAAACCATCCTTTCAAAGCAATTGAACCTCCCCCAGCCAACTTAAACATTGACCTAGGGAATGTGGTGTCTGATTCTTTCTGTACTTATCACCAGGAAAATCAATCCGAGAGGGAATTCCCCCAGTGGTTTCATGCCATGAATTTGATGGTGAATCACTTTCTGGATGAAGTCTCCCTAACTGAACAGTCGAGCAGTTCGTCCATGGATATTTCCGACTAGGAAGAAGTTGACCTACCATAAGACACAACCATGTTGATATGGGATCCTGACTTAATCTTTCCTTCAAACGATCTATTTAAGTCTCGAGAACAACCCTTGGAAGTTTCAGTAATGCAGACATGTAGCACAGGTCAACTCCGCTCGAGAGATATCGATATCACCCAAGCCTCACAAGTTAAATTAACTCTCAATCGCCCGAAAACATCTCTCACCCTCGGTAGAAATCCTATAAGTATTCATACCCAGGAATCCCCTAAATTGGAGTACAACGTAGTAGAATATCTAAAGAAGCTAAAGGCTAATATATCGGTTATGGACATATGTAGGATTCCTCAGTAGAAAGACTTTTTGTTGCAATCTTTGAGCTTGGTAGTAGACCCGATGACTGGTAATGGTCATAAGAAGAACATATCCCAAACATATCCAGTTAGCAAGCCAACCATAAATACCTACACCAATGATAGGAAGGAAAGACATTTTGTCCCACCTTTCCTTTTAACATTTGAAGTCTTCAACAGGAATCTTCACAACTATTTGGTGGATTCTAGGGCATCTTCTAATGTAATTCCTGTGGCCGTTTGTAATAAATTAGGTGATGTCCCCCGCAAGAGTGATAAGCATGTGATACAGCTAGACGAGACCCAAGTTAAGTTCATGGGAGAACTCAAAGATGTGATTATCAGGATAGCAACACACCCTAATTTCGTGCAGGTGATTAACATCATTGTTGTAGATATCCCTAAGGCATATCAGATTTTGTTGAGCCAGGATTGGTCTGAGAAGCTAAACAGATATTTCAGTACAAACTGGGCACACCTTCGGCTACCCCTAAAAGGATATAAGAACATGATTAGAGTTGATAGGGAGAGATATCTGAAGCACACAGTCACTGACCTCGAAACCCCAAATGAGCCAACATCTATCGATTTCCCCATATTGGGCAATTATTCATGTGATTCCCACTTCGATAATTTTCCTCCTCTCCTATCCAATGTTCCGCTTACCTAAAACTCCAAAGTGATTTTTCAAGAGGAATCGACGATACCGATAGAAGAATCTTTATTCTGTCACAACCTCACGCTAGGACTTGTGGAAAAGGAAATTGGAGAGAAAAACATTGGTGATAGAAAAGAAAGGAGCGACTGTTGTCCACAAATTTGTACCCTCTACTTTGATGGATCTATATCACAAGAAGGGTTAGGAGAAGGGTGCATCTTCATCGATTAGAAGGGTAAACGTCATTTCTTGTCTTGTAGGCTAGAATTCGAATGTACCAATAACACTACCAAGTATGAAGCTCTAGTTCAGAGGTTAAAGAAATCCATGGATATGAATGTCAAGGAATTGAAAGTTTTTGGAGACTCCAAAATTGTTATTAGACAAGTGAGAAATACTATACATTGCAATTCACCCCATCTTAGGAACTACCAGCAGGAGGTGCATAGGCTAATAGAGCGCTTTGAGGCTTTTAATATCACTGCAGTCCCTAGGGTAAAGAATGTTCTTGTTGACTCCTTAGCCACAACCGCTTTGAGGTTGTTGCCTTTAGAAAATTATGAAGCCTCCCAATTCACTGTAGAGATGCTCTACAAACCATCAGTGCCTAATAACATTTCTAATTGGAAATTCTTTGAGGGAGATGAATAGATCATAAGTTTCTTGACCAACCAAGAAAATTTCAAAGATCTCACTATTGACGATGAAGAGTTCCAAGAGAAATTGACGGAAAACGAGCCTCGGAAAAAACATCATGTGGATGAATTAAAGGCTCATACGATCCCGAAGGGGGTAGCTAATTTAGAAAACCTATTTGATCTAAAGGAATGATTAAAAATACCTAAGAATGCAAAGACCAGTAGCTCTTGCCCCCTCCATGAGACTGTAAATATTGGAACCCCAGAAAAACCAAATCTTGTAAATCTTGGCAAAACTATATCTAAAGAGGAAAGGAAAACCTACCTCAGATTGTTTAGACAATACCAGGATGTTTTCGCGTGGTACTATAAGGATTTGAAAACCTATGATACTCGCATTATTCAGCACACCACCCTGTTGAAGCCTAAAGTAAAACCTTTTCAACAAAAGATCCAAAAGTATCACCCATCCCTAGAACCTCTCATATATTAGGAATTAAGGAAGCTTCTAGATGCGAAGATAATTTTTCAGGTTAGGCATTTTGCCTGGGTGGAAAATCTTGTTCCAGTAAGGAAAAAGTCGGGAGAAATCTGACTATGCGTAGATTTTTAGAATCTCACTAGAGCTTCATAAAAGGACAATTATCCTGTCCTGCCAATGGAGCAACTCCTACAAACTATGTCGGGCTCAGAAATTTTCTCCCTCCTAGACGGTTTCTCAGGATACAACCAAGTGTTGGTCTCAGAGGAAGACCAATTAAAAACCACCTTTCGTACCAAATGGGGAACCTTCACTTATAAATGAATGCCTTTCGGCTTGATTAATGCAAGAGTGACCTTTCAAAGGGAAATGGACATGGAGTTTTGGGGACTTATAGGTAAGTGTGTGGTAGTGTATTTAGATGACGTAACGGTGTATTTGAAGAATAGAGAGGAACACATCCAACACTTCACTCAGATTTTTGAAAGATGCCAAAAGTATGGTATATCACTCAATCCTAAGAAAACTATCTTCGGTGTTGAAGAAGGTAAGTTGTTAGGTCATATTATATCTCAAGCGGTAATTTGCCTAGACCCCGAAAGGATTAAAGCCATATCTCAACTTCCGCTACCCCATAACAAGAAGGCTATGTAGTCCTTTTTCAAGAAAATCAATTTTGTAAGGAAATTCACTCCCAAATTCTCCGAGAACATCAAACCCTTACAGAAAATGATCCACAAGGATGCCGAATTTAAGTGGAATGATGAACTAAAATATGCTTTCAACAATATCAAAGATGCCATATCCCAGGCCCCGGTGTTGCGAAGTCCCAATTTCAACAGGGAGTTTTCCCTTTACACTTTGTCTTTGGACCATTCCCTAGTTGCAGTTTTAACTCAGAAGGATGATGACAACAACGAAGCCCCAGTATCATTTGTGAGAACTAATATTCAATGAGTTGAGCTCAACTATCCTTCCATAGACAAGCAGGCCTACGCGCTCTATAATACAGTAAATCATTTCAGGTCTTACATCCTCAAGAATCACACTTAGGTGATTGTACTACACCCTACAGTTTGATCTTTGTTCACCCAACAAGAAATCAGAGAAAGAAGAGGGAACTGGATGGCAGCATTCCAAGAATTTTATCTAGACACAAAACCTGCCAAGTTAGTAAAAGGACAAGGTCTGTGCAAGCTCGTAGCCGAAGCCCAAGATCAAGTAAATAAAGACTCCAGGTGGGAGAATGAAATAGCTCTATGGTGTCGAGAAGTAGCATACATGTCCCCAGGATGAGACTCATGGTACAAGGACTTGGTTTACATACTACATCACAGGACTTGTCTCAAAGGCCTCAACCCCAGGGAGAGAAGAGCCCTCAGATTAAAATCTGCACAATATCATCTTATAAATTCGGTGCTTTTCTAGATTAACTATGACAGGGTATTGTTGAGGTGCCTCGAACGTGAAGACGCCGACAAGGTTCTAAAGGAACTTCATGACGGCCCCATCGGAGGACGTTTTGCAGGAAACACCACTTCTCATAAGATTCTGAGAGCCAACTATTATTGGTCCACCTTGTTCAAAGATGCACACACTTACGCTAGAAACTATAAGACTTGTCAAATGAGCGTTGGAAAGGAGAAAAGGGAAGAAGTCCCACTTCAGCCTGTGACTGTTTCGATGCCCTTTGAGAAATGGGGGTTGGATATCATAGGATAAATTACACCTAGCTCTTTTAAACTGTACAAATACATTCTTATTGCCACCAACAATTTCACAAAATGGGCAGAGGCCATCCCTCTGACTCATGTAAATGAGAAGGTAGTGATCCAATTTATAGAACAACAACTAATCACAAGGTTTGGTCTCCCCTTTATTCTGGTATTTTATACTGCATCTTACTTATCCTCTACACTATTGGTAGAGTTTTCTCTAGACAAAGGAATCATAATCAAGTATTCTGCAAATTATTACTCTCAGGGAAACGGTGTGGTAGAGTCAACTAACAAAATTCTGGTAAGAATATTAAAGAAGAAATTTACAGATAACCAAATAAATTGGCATAATCAACTTCATAATGCCCTATGGGCCGATAGGGTCACACCTAAAGAAGCCATAGGAAACTCCTCTTACTTTATGGTCTACGGGCAAGAATCCATCCTCCCAAATGGGCTCTATCTATCATCTCTTCAATTGGCCCAAGATTCCAACGAGGAACTCTCATCATCCATTCAACAAAGAATCAATACTCTACTCATGCTAGAAGAATAAAGAGACAAGGCTAAGTCAAAATTCCTTGCTCACCAATAAATAGTGAAACACTGGTTCAATAAGCATAAGGCCAAAGAAAAGAGTTTTGAGGTAAGAGACTTGGTACTAAAATGGGACAGAGAAAATGAACCAAAAGGGAACCATTCTAAGTTTCATAACCTGTGGCTTGAACCTTTCCAGGTTGCTAAAAAGATAGGGGTAGGCACTTATCGATTGCAGAATTTGAGGGGAGAACCTGACGCCCTCCCAATAAATGGTCAGGCCCTAAAACAATTTTTTCAATTATAATAATAAAATAATAATAATAATAATAAATAAATATAAACAACAGTCGAAGGAAGGGACATGAGTCAGGGTTACTGGGAATGAAGGAGGAATTGAGGTTAAAAAACCCACAGACAGACCCGGAAGCATTAACTGGAGGATTTCAAATGCAAAGGTAAAAGGAGCTCCGATTTAAAATCAGTTGGGTCCCCCTCCAGCTTCTATATTAGACGAGTATGAAGGAAGAACAAAGATTCTTATTTTGCCCAGTCAATCGCCATTTGTTGAGCTCTCAACAGACCCTAAAAAGTCTTAGCCAATTTTTACTTTTTGGGTACCACTTAATCTTTTGGTATTGTCTAATTCGGAACGATGTTGTTTTCGCTTATCATTATTTTCTGCAATTTCTCCTTGATTCTTTAAAAATCTTCCCTGAACATGTCAAAACCATCATAACTTAAAGGGATTAACATTTGATTAAAGAATCAACCACTAAATCGTTTTACTCGACGCGTCCAAAATTCGGCACCCGAAAGAATCAGAGATGAAAGAAAATTATCCTAGAAAACTAAGGACGTCAATCCCCAATTTTAGTCGGAGTAGGTAAGAGGGGAGTTGTTCTTTCAAGATAAGCATTTCAAAAGAAAGTTGTTGATGAACGATTTCATTCAGCATCAGTGAAACACGAAAGGAAGTAGTCATTTGCGGGAAAAGAAAGGAATCGCCGATGGGCGATCCCGTAAAAGAATTTCGGCATCAGCGAAATGTGAGTAGCTAAACCTGTAAGGAGTGTAAAACGTTTTCCAGGCCACCAACTCTCGAAACTTTTCGGTGTTGATGGTTTTTCTTTTTGTAAAAAATAAAAAAAGGTATCAATGAAAATCCTGTAACTCTGCGTCGATCTTTGGCTTCCCCATTTCAAAAATGACACAATGGGACATTTTATCTCTAAGATACGCTAGAAACGATGCATTGAATTGATTGATTAATTCCAAGATCGCGCATTAGCTTCTAATTTGTGCGCAAAGAAAAATGATTGTTTTAGCCTATAGATACAGTGCACCTCCCTCCGCGCCTCCGTCGTCAACCTATGTAAAATTGATTACAGAAAATTTGTAATGCCCATATATTTCTAAACATCATTTATTTTCATAAGCAATTTATTTCATAACTGAGACAATAACTTCATAGCATAATATTGATTTTCATAACAGCAACATCAGTAACTTATATTCATCAATGATTAATGATTTCATAGCAGAATGAAATAAATACATAACTTAACAGATTACTTGGTTCTGATGCTAATTTCTGTTGCCTTGCTGCCTTGTTGTTGCTCTCCTGTTACATGCTACACAGTCCAGTCCTTCCACAAACACAGAATAACTGCCCAAAACTAATGTCCACCCTGCCAACTAGGAAAATGACCTAGCTCCAGGATATCTACAGATATCCTGGCCCCGTGCCCAAAACCTCCAGCAACCCGGTGCCTCCCCTGATTAAGCCACAGTCTAGAACACTCTGTTCCTTGCTCACAGCAAGACAACAGTCCACAGAGAACACAATAGGCTCACAACCAATACCACAGTGCACAGCAAATACCACAGTGCACAACAAATACCACAGTGCATAGAAAATACCACAGTGCATAGAAATTCTTCTCTCGGCAATACGCAATGGTTCTCGGCCAATACAACTGGCTCAGCAATACAGTCTGCAACATCCATCCCTGCCAAATGGTGTGCACATCCCCCTCTTCCCATCCCTTATTCCTCCCTGTCAACTCACGCAATTACTCCACAACCACCCCCATCCTCCGTCCTTCATCCCTCCATTAATATTTTTTATCATCTCGGGATTTCTAGGCTCCTCGCCCTGCATACGCCACCATTTTATAACATTTTCATTGATCTTTTAAATTGTAATTCTCAGGTCATTTAAATGTGGTCAGCAGTTAATTTATTATTTTTTTAACTGCAATTATCCCTTAATTAAATCTTACTTAATAATCTTTAACCATTTATCAATTTAGGGTCGTTACATACTCCCACCCTTCAAGAAACTTCATTCTGAAGTTAAGGTATCGGATGGTACAGAGGAAAAGAGCATGGTTCATACATTCACAGCGAGTAACTAGAAATATCAGTAAGTAAGTCAAGAAGTCCATACATACTAATGTATATGTACAAGGAATGCATGTGTAGCTAGTACATGCAGACCTCGTGCATGTACTAATAATCAAACTGTCATTCTTTAATAATTTACGTATGCATTCAATCCAGTCAGCAAGGCTAGTCTTTTATAAAAGACAATAATCATTTATCTGTGTGAAAAATCTTTTATTACAATTGTCCAGTTCAATAATTTATTTTAAACAACTGTGGTTTAGTTACACAATAATGAATATTCATATATATACACATTCTCTTTTTTTTTTTCTTTTTTATTTCTTTTTTTATATTGAAGGGACGACATCACATTCCACCACAAGACAGGTCTCCATATGTCTCAACTATTCTACTCATCCTTCCTTCCTAACCTACTTCTGTCTCCCATCCTATCTGTCCTCTGCTAGACTATCTTGGAGCGCCAACTATATTGGCCTAACTCCAAATAGAACCCGTAAGTGGAAGTGTCGCTATCTTGACCAAACTTCCCTAGTAGGCAACTGACAGTCTTCATCACACGTCTGGGGAGCGTGAACCAGCACCGTCCTCCCAGGACTTCAGGTTTTGGAGGATACACGGTGGGAAAATCCTCCACCCCTCCTAACAAAACCAGGTTCAACGCCCTATAATGGAGGATACACGGTGGGAAAAGCCTCCACCCCTCCTAACAGAACCAGGGTCAACACCCTATAATGGAACACACAGGGGCACCGTGTTGCTGGAGGTTTTGTCATCGTTTATTCGGTTTTGGGCAGTGTTAGTAC
>ML794803.1:0-30245 GCA_009831015.1 Picea engelmannii | reverse complement strand
CATTAGTCCACATATCATAGCAATGCATCCAAATCAATATAATTTCCCACATATTATTCATACCATAATGTTTCTCAGCAGTGGTCCACATATCCACTTTCATCATCATTATCACTTGGCTATTTCATAGCCCATAACCTGCAAATTAGTCTGCAACACAAACTCATACACTTCTATGAATTATCATCATATAATTGCATACTTTCATCATTTCAGTTTGGTATCCCCATACCAATGCATTAACATCAAAGTTTTCCCATTAGATTTCACAGTATCCCATAATTCATACTCTTTACTCATTCACAATATTATCATTTACCAAAATAGATTTCATCGTATCCAACATCATTCCAACAGTATTAAACATTCAACAATTTCTCTTTCTCACAATATGTCACATCATATACCTCATCATCAATAGCATTTAAACATTCATGAAATTTTCATTCACATAATACATCGCATTACCTACATCATCATCAATAACACTTAAACATTCATTATTGTTCATAAGTTTAAAGTTTGAGTATATTACTTAACAGTTTCACTGTGACTAGGAAATATAGTGTATAGGCCTCAGGTAATCCTGGCCGTCTAAGTCAAAAGGTGGTGTTACCTACACCCCACCTTCGAGAATCATGTTCTCGAGGTGGTCAAAATAGTGAAGGATAGTCTCGTCGTAGGGTCTTGACATCCTCCCAAGTAGCAGATCCCAGACTATACTTGTCCCACTGGACCTTAACTTGGTCTACCAGACGGTTTCTGAGCTGTCGGACTCTACGATCCAATATGCGTAACGGTTCGACCGTGAGGGTTCCCATGTCCGATACCTGTAATTCTTTCCAATTTAGTTTATGTGATTCATCAGCAACATAATGACGTAAAACCGATACGTGAAATACATTATGAGTTTTATGCAAGTGGGGTGGCAGTACGAGACAATAGGCAACGATTCTGATTTTCTCTTGGACCCTAAATGGCCCTATAAACCATGGTGACAACTTTGTCCCCTTCCCGAACCATATGGTACTCTTATTAGGCCTGATACAGATGAAAACTTGGTCCCCCACTTCATAACTTCTGTCGGTCCTGTGTGCATCAGCATAACTTTTCTGTCTATCATGTGCTTCCTTTAGCCTCTGCCTGATCTGAATCACCTGTTCCTCCATTTCCTGAATCAATTCTGGCCCAACTGTTACTCGGTCTTCAAGTCTATCCCAACTTAATGGTGTTCTGCATGGCCTGCCATACAAAGATTCGTATGGCAGCATTTCGATGGAACTATGATAACTGTTATTGTAGGCAAACTCTACCAAAGGTAGGTGCTTCTCCCACTGGGTTTGATTATCCATTACGTACATCCTAAGCATGTCTTCCATGACTTGATTTACTCTCTCAGTTTTCCCATCTGTTTCAAGATGATAAGTTGTGCTTAAATTCAACTGAGTCCCCAATGCTGACTGTAAACTTGTCCAAAATCTAGATGTGAATCTGGAGTCCCTATCTGAAATAATCTTCTTAGGTATCCCGTGCAAACGGATAACCTCACTTATGAATACTCGTGCCACATCAGCAACATCATAAGTGTCTCTAACCGGAATGAAATGAGCACTCTTGGTTAACTTGTCCACTATCACAAGAATGGCATTGTGTCTATGAGATGTTAGCGGAAATCCTACAACAAAATCCATAGAGATAATTCCCCACTTGGACATAGGGACATCATGTGGTTGTAGGAGGCCTTCCAGGTGATGGTGCTCGGCCTTCACTTGTTGAAACTCTAAGCATATGGCGATGAAATGGACTACATCGTGCTTCAGGCCTACCCAAAAGAAGAGTTTCTTCATCTCCGCGTACATCTTCTTCACGCCCGGATGCGCACAATAAAGTGATCTATGGGCTTCCTTCAGTATGATGCTTCGAATATCCCCATTCTCCGAGATGTACATCCTTCCTCGATATCTCAACAATCTGTCTATTTATAGATTATACCCTTCATACTTTGGGTCTATCTACCTCCCGTTCTGGAGGTTTGAGGTAACTTTTAAATACCAACTGTCTCCTAGTAGTTGTGCCAACACCTGTTCCCTCAGACTAACCTTTAAGGTCACCAAGGAGAAGATACGTGGTCTCCTACTCAAGGCATCTGCGACYACATTTYCCCTTCCCTTTATATATGAAATACCAAAATCRTACTCACTCATAAACTCACTCCAYCGCCTTTGCCTRGCATTCAGATCTCTTTSGGTGAAGAGATGTTTTAAACTTTGATGGTCTGTTTTGAGTTCAAAATTTCGACCCACAAGATAGTGCCTCCAAAGTTTYAGAGCTAGCATTACAGCTRCCAACTCTAAATCATGRGTCGCATATAACTCCTCRTGMTTCTTCARCTTTCTTGATGCATAAGCTATCACTCCTCCATCCTGCATTAGCACGGCCCCCAACCCTTGTTTCGAGGCATCCGTGCAGACCATGAAGTCCTTTTCCATATCTGGCACTCGTAGAATTGGCACACTAGTTAGTAACCTCTTAAGCTCAATGAATGCACTATTACATTCTTCTGTCCATTCATACTTGACCCCTTTGYRTTGCAAYRTGGTGAYGGGTTTYGCTATTTTTGAGAATCCTTCCACAAATCTCCRGTAATAACCCRCTAGCCCCATGAAGCTTCTCACCTCATGTGCATKTTTYGGCACTRGYSATTCCAKAATGGCCTTTACCTTTTCTGGGTCCACCGAGATTCCTTCKCCTGAAATGATATGRCCTAAATAGTGGATCTCTTTCTGGAAGAAGGAACACTTCRACAACTTTCCATACAWTTTKTTCTTCCTAAGGCAAGACAACACTATTCGCAAGTGTTCCTCATGTTCTCTTTCATTCCTGGAATAGATGAGAATGTCATCTAGAAAAACTTGTACAAATCGATCTAAGTACTTCCGGAATACGTCGTTCATGAGACTCATGAACATTGCCGGCACATTAGTCAATCCGAAAGGTACTACAACAAACTCGTAATGTCCGAACCGAGTTCGAAAGGCAGTTTTTGGGATATCACTTTCCTTAATTCTTAACTGATGATACCCAAATCGCAAATCGATCTTTGAGAATACTGTCGCTCCCTTCATCTGATCGAAGAGGTCATCTATTCGCGACATTGGGTACCTATTCTTCACTGTAGCATGGTTCAAGTCCCTGCAGTCTATACACAGTCGTAAGGATCCATCCTTCTTCTTTACAAAAATTACCGGTGTGCCCCAAGGTGAGACACTGGGCCTTACTAGCCCTGAATCTAGTAACTCCTTCAACTGTATTTGCAATTCACAAAGTTCCGGCATTGTCATTCGATACGGAGTCTTGGATATTGGTTCTGCACCGGGTTTTAGCTCAATGGTAAAATCAAGCTCCCTCTCAGGAGGTAATCCTGGTAATTCGTTTGGAAAAACATCTTGAAATTCTAACAATATTGGGTACTGATCCAATGAGGGTCCCTTCCTTTCTTTCACTGCCTCCACTACATAAAGTCAACACCCTTGTCTCAAGCATCGCTTGACCTTCCTAGTTGATATAAAGCGTAATGACACTTTTCTCTGTATACCCTGAACCTCTATCGGTTTTCCTTCATCATTGACACAAAGCACCTTCTTTGCGAAACAATCTATCAAGGCTCGATGAGTTGTTAACCAATCCATTCCAATGATTAAGTCATATGCCCCAAGAGCAGTGACATATACCTTCAACTTGGTAGTGCACACTCCTAGGTCTACTACACAATTATCGACACTAGGTCCTACAGCTTGTTTCTTCCCCGAAGCCATCTCGACTTGCTTAAAGTCATCGTGCTCATAGGCTGCCAGCCCACTCTTTTCTAATGCAGATGGTGAAATGAAACTATATGTCGCACCAGAATCAAACAAAATATTAACATTAACATAATTTAGCGTACCTGACGACTCCACTACGGTGGATTGATGTTCATCCTGGTGATTATCAACCACTGCGTAAATATGGTGGTTGCTACTTGCTTTCCCCATCGATGCCTTTCCTTCATTATGCACGAACCCCGGCTGAAGCTCTAGGCAATCATGCTGGTAATGGGGTCCCCACACCCCCAATAGGTGACACCGGGTGGGACCGGTGCATTGCTACGTGTCTGTCCTTGAAATGAGTTCCTTCCCCTAGAACCTCTGCCCCTACTAGTTGTTCCCCGAGATAGTCGTGGACCTGTCTGCACCGTTGGCGATGAACGAGATGCTGCACTAGCTTCCATTGAAATCCCTGCAGCTACTGTCCTTGGCACATTTATGTTACCATAAGGTGGTGGCCTTGAGCCCCCTCCCTTAGTAAATGTCCTCGGGGTCTTTCCTATGAACCCAGGGCGACGTGGAAATGTCGATCTTGTACCCCCTATTAGGTTTATATGTTCTTCTGCATAACGCGCACTTTCTACCACCTCCGCCACTGAAGACAGTTTCCACATTCGCACCATAGCTCTTATCTTCGGGTTCAATCCATAAATGAAGCACTCTGCTTGTCATTGGTCAGTTTCCAAATATGAAACGTATTTAACCAGTTCCATAAACCTGATCTCATATTCTTCCACAGTCCTGTTTCCTTGTACTAAGGCATGAAATTCCCCTACTTGTTGTTCCTCGTAGTATGCTGGTAGATACTTCCTTCGGAACCTCTCCTTGAAGAGTTCCCAAGATACCGTGTCTGGGGTAAGGTGTAGTTGTCTTTCTAAGTTGCCCCACCAGTTCAATGCACTATCTCTTAACTGGAAAATTGCAATCTTTGCCTTTGAATTGGACGCATAGTCCCTTAAGGAAAAACACCTTGTCATGCCTTCCAACCATGCTTCCGCGCGTTCACTGGCGCGACCCCCGACAAACTCTAGAAGTTTGATTTTCTGCAACTCTCGAGTGATGTCTTCAGGTGGAAGTCCTCCCCCTGAATCCCTTGATGCTTCTGGATTACCCATTCTAGATGGTGGGGGTTTCACTTCAGTCCCTGCTAGTTGATGCCCTTTTAAAGTCTCGTTAATAGTTTCTAACGAGCATAGTATGAGAGCTAGTTCGGGCGATGGTGGTGGTGGTGTTGGTGGCGTGGGTGGCACCCGTGATGATGCTCCCCGGCCTTGACCTTTTTGAGTCCTGGCCATATGGTATGACTTAACTTGCATCACCCAAAGCTATCAGGGTGAGTCCCAGGACGTTTCAAATTGGTGCTACTCAAACTTAGAAACAGGGTTAGGCGTAAGTTTTCTTTACTTGTCTGTAAACAGACATTACTCCAGAAGGGGAATTGGCTCGGTTTTGGGTTAGGATTAAGCATCTAAGCTTGGTCAACATCGAACTTTAAGGTAGGCTAACCTTACACTTTAATAACATAGTTGAATTAAAATTATTATTTACATTAATTTAATCCATTTTAACTTATAATTTTATTCGTCTCTGCATATGCATGTAGTTAGGTGCATATACTTTGTCTTCTGTATTTCTCACGACCCTTGGCTCCTAACTGCAAAATTCCCACTTAAATTTTGGGTTTCAGGGTTTCCTTATGCCCGATGCTGAGAGTCTCATGCCCTCACGGATTCTTGATATTCGATATGTTCCTAGCACTTTAGCCCCTAAGCTATGCTCGTGATCCACATGACCTTGCCTTGTGACCGCAGCTTTATTCCTTATCAGGATTTCGGGTATCACGCTATCGACTTGTATGAATCCTATGCCTACGGAATTCTCGGTATCCCGATACCTGATGCGCCTCTTCCTTACGTGTCAGCCTTTTTGGCTACACCGAGATCCATGTGACCTGCACCTGTGTGACCGTAGTCCTAATCCCTATCGGGATTCGGGGTTTCACGACTTTTGTTGTCATGAACCCTTGTTCTCACAGACTCCCGATTCCCGATTTTCCGATGAGCTTCGTCTCTATGGGCTAGCCCCTACTGGCTATACCTTGGTCTATATGACCGTGTTCACAAGACCGTGGCCACTTATTTTCCTATCGGGATTTTGTGCTTAACTTTCCCGATGGTTTCTTTTCTTCGTTAGCCCCTTCGCTATGCGCTTGGTCCATATGACCTGCCTCTGTGACCATGGCCTTGTATCTCCCTATCGGGATTCGGGGTTTCGGCGTTTGCGATGTCAACGTGCGCACGTCCTTAGGATTCCCGATCCCCCAATCTTCGATGCCACCTGTCGTTAACTCCCGGCAAGGTTGGACCTTCCGACACCTGTCCTCACTTAAATGCTATGGTAGTGGGAACCGTTGCATTTCAGGATTTCACGACTTCTCCGGTCGCGATTCCTTCATATGCGGAAACCCGAAATGATGAAATCCCGACTCCTTCAGATCCTCAAACACGAATCCCTTGAAGTGAACGGCTCGGATCTCATCGGGAAATCGTGAATCGCGATTTCCTATTGCACGAATTCTTCACCTTTGAAAACTTCGATGCCCCCAACCATCGACTCGTTAGGATCTCATGCCACGCGTCTTCGCCGATGGATGGTTCATAACTCCCGTCGGGATATCGTGAATCATGACTCCATCATGCGAGTATTCCTTGCCCTCGAAAATCCTGATATCCCGATTCCCCGGTTGATTGACAGCTGGCCTCCACTACGCCTCTGTCCTCCTTCTCTGCTGTGTCGACAGCTAGCCCCCACTCATCGGGGTTTCACGGATCGCGAATTCATTGTGCCTAAACATCATGTCCCTGGGATTCCTGATTTCTCGATGCACCAAACGCTGATGGCGCTGATCACCGCCATGTGTCCTCACCCAATCAGAAGGTCCAAAACTCCCATTGGGAAATCGCAGATCGCGATTTCGTGTGACAAGATCTTTGTGTGCTCAAAAATCCTGATTCCCCGATTCCCGACTCTCTCTAGGGTTCTGACACGCGTCCCCAAATGATGGATGGTTCAGATCAACTCTCGGGGTTCGCTATTTTACGAGGTTAGGAACCTTCACTTACCTGTACCCCGATGACCAAAACCCCGATCTGGTGATCACGCGACATGTGTCCTCCACTCTGACTCTAGTGGTCCCACAACGCTTGCGTCACTGTCGGGATATCGCGAATCGTGATTCCCAGCAACGAGGTTTCTTTGTCTTTGTAAACCCCGATTTCCCGATCCCCGATGCTGCAGGATCTTCCGACACGTGTCACTACCGTTTGGACGGCTCCGATCCTATCAGAAAATCGCGAATCACGATTTCATCATGCAATGGTTCTACACTCCTAAAATCTCCGATGGTAAAATCCCAACGCCTCCCAAAACGCTGACACATGTCCTGTCGAGATCAATGGCTAGGATCCGTTCTCGGGATTTCTAGAACCACAAGGTCTCAATTCTCAAACTTAACAAATCCCCGATTACTCAGATTTCCCGATGACTCCTCCTATGCATGATAGGGCTTAAACCCCGCGCAACTTTTCTAGATCTTATAGCTGATGGGATTTCGTCTGAGATCTGACAGCGCAGACCCGTTCTCCCATGTAACAGACAGCTCTTTTTTGAGATAATGATTAATTTGCATGAAACATTACGTAATGTAAAAATTTCTCTCTTTGGCACGTTGAAATTTTATATGGGTCTATGGTTCTTGAAATTTTCACATTATTACAATCATCGAGGCTTAATATAGGCAAATAGTTCACACTATTCCTGAGCGGTACAAGTCTGCTAAATTTCCTTTTTCCGACTGCGCATCGGTAGTTCCTCATTTAGGTAAGTTTGAGGTGAAGTAGGCCTTTTCAAGGTCCAACAAACGTCTTTTGCATTTTATTTAGTATGGTTCGCGTAATTATTGAATCTTACCAGTTTCAAGCCTTCCAGATAAGCTTCCCTCGACATTTTCATCGGTTTCAGGTGTCTATTCTACCCGAAACTTGATTAACAGCATTGCCCAAATAAAATTTAAGTTATGACTTCTCTTTTCTGTGCTCAATAACTTGGATACCATACTGTATCATGTATCAGTCCCATTTAGTCAAACTGAATGTGTATCTCCTACAGGTTAAGCGTGGCTAGAGTTAACACTCCGGGTTTCGGCCCTTAGGCCCCAGATTTTGAACTAAGATGCTCTAATACCATATGTAATGCCCATATATTTCTAAACATCATTTATTTTCATAAGCAATTTATTTCATAACTGAGACAATAAATTCATAGCATAATATTGATTTTCATAACAGCAACATCAGTAACTTAGATTCATCAATGATTAATGATTTCATAGAAGAATGAAATAAATACATAACTTAACAGATTACCTAGTTCTGATGTTAATTTTCGTTGCCTTGCTGCCTTGTTGTTGCTCTCCTTCTACCTTCTACACAGTCCAGTCCTGCCACAGACATAGAATAACTGCCCAAAACTAATTTCCACCCTTCCAACTAGGAAAATGACCTAGCTCCAAGATATCTACGGATATCCTAGCCCCCGTGCCCAAAACCTCCAGCAACCCGGTGCCTCCCCTGATCAAGCCACAGTCTAGAACACTCTGTTCCTTGCTCATAGCAAGACAACAGTCCACAGAGAACACAATAGGCTCATAGCCAATACCACAGTGCACAACAAATACCACAGTGCACAACAAATACCACAGTACACAGAAAATGCCACAGTGCATAGAAATTCTGCTCTCGGCAATATGCAATGGTTCTCGGCCAATACAATTGGCTCAGCAATACAGTCCGCAACATCCATCCCCGCCGAATGGTGCACACATCCCCCTCTTCCCGTCCCTTATTCCTCCCTGCTGACTCATGCAATTACTCCACAACCACCCCCGTCCTCCGTCCTTCGTCCCTCCATTAATATTTTTTATCATCTCGGGATTTCTGGGCTCCTTGCCCTGCATACACCACCATTTTATAAAAATTTCATTGATCTTTTAAATTGTAATTCTCAGGTCATTTAAATGTGGTCAGCAGTTAATTTATTATTTTGTTAACTGCAATTATCCCTTAATTAAATCTTACTTAATAATCTTTAACCATTTATCAATTTAGGATCGTTACAAAATTGGCGGTAAGTAGTTTTGAATTTCATCCCATTACTCGCATTAATAGCTTTGATGCGATTGGTAAGTTCTCTCTCGTTATATTATCCTGAATTATTATAAGCCAGAGCATTCTATGTGCAAAGAAGTTCGGAACATCCAAAGGAGCGAGATGAACAACCCGGAGAAGGTGTCCACGGTATAGTGAGTATTAAGCAACAGATTTTAGCAAGCATACAGGTATGTACCATCTGGTTTTTTTGTTTCCACCTCACATGTAAATTAGGATCTAATATTACTCTGTATGCCGGCCCTAATTGAATGATTTCGGTTGCAGGAACGATGCCTTCGAGGAAACCTACCACTAGGAAATCTCCTAGAACCCCAAAGCTACAAGAATCAGAAGGAGGAGAGGGCTCCTCCCCAGTCGTTGCAAGGAAATTGGAATTCACTTCCAAGCCGGAACCCATCATCAAGACGATCACCAAAGAAGCCTTCTCTTAGCCCCCAACCTTTGGGGACACAGAGGCGAACATTGGGACCAAGACAATGTTCCCGCGCTAGGAAGACCTGCTCAAGAAAATCAAGCACGAAGAATTCCCAGAATATGCCCCACATAGCGATCCTGACACAAGGAAGATGGACAATGAGGTATCGGTCAACATCTGCAAGGCTTGCCTACACATGGTGGCGAGCAGGACTTCGGTTTTCCCTTGCATTGAAATTTTGAAATGGCTCATTGATCACACTGATGCACAGAAGTGTGTAACCAATGATGATAATGGTCAAATCATGGGGGCTTTCCTCCCACTAGCAGTCCAAAATTATTACACACTCAGGCACCCAGATGAAGGTTTGAGCATGGATTTTGTTGTGAAGTTTTACCAGAATCACGACACCAGAAAAATCATGGCATCCTGGTGGAGAGAAGACAAAAAATTCACCAACTGAAACTCTGGCTGGTACCCGACGACCAACCTCAAACAACCTTATATCTATCTAATGGCTCTTTGTTGCTGGTTGCATGGAGAGAAAGATTGTTCCATATTTTCAGAGGCATGGATGCCTTTGGCTTATACTGTTGCCATCTCCAGAACAACCTTCAAATGGGGTGCTATCATCTCCAAACAGCTTAGGACCTGCATTCTACAGGCTCGGCAACCGAAGGAAGGAGAAACTCTTTCCTTCTACATGGCGTCTTATCTATTGGACATCGTTTGTGCAAGAAATGCCTTCGTCGGGATGAACCTGAGCTAGCGCACTTCCGAGCTCCCGATCCATGTCTACTTCGGCATTTTGTGGGAGAATAGGTATAAAAGATCCTACTCTCTCATTTGCGATCAATTTTTCACACCTATTCATTTTTTACTATTAAAGAAAGAATGCCCAAGGCTCTCTGATGCAGCCAAAAATGTTATATCGAGAGTTGGTCACTAGTAGTTGGATGAGCGTGAAACCTACATTAGGGTTTTAGACACCATTGGAGCACCACTTTTTCTACCTATATATGTCCCTGATCGACAGGTACTAGGGGAGATATTTTATCAAACTATCTTGCAGGGCTACAATGCCACTTTGGTGAAGGACAAGAAGCAAGCATTCATCCCCTATGGGTTTCATATTGACTTCTACCAGGTTAAATACACTGCGCAGGACAACCAAGAGGGAATAATTCAATTGGAATTTTGGCTCCAAATAGGACATTTTCACCAGCATGACCCCAAGGGTCTGGTCTCAAAACATGCATCACAAGTATCTTCCTTATGCCCATAACTGGTTTGAGGATGAAATTTTCACTAAAAACGCTCAAGACTGGGATGAGGTGGTGGAAAGAAGGGCCAAACCTAGAGTAACGAAGTTCAAGGCCATGAGTTGGGAAGATAAAATGATGTCCTTGGAGAAAGTAGCACAAGAAATTCTCAGGGCTAGGGAAGAAAGGGTAACATTCGAATTGGTTGAAATGATGGAAGCTCCCTAGGAAGCCCCTGTACAGAACTAGAATTTTCTTGGAACTCTGGGTGCACTGGAAATAAGGACACTCTTGATCCAACATGCTCTGCAAATGATGGATTTGGCGTCGAATGATCCTGCCCTCTTATCAAGTGTTCTGACTAGTAACCCAAAAGAGAGCCCAGCAGGGGTAGGCGGCTCTGAGCTCACAGATCCCGATAACGTCAATGGGTCAGATGACCCTGAATATACATTGCCACCAACTGATTCACCGACAGTCACGATGATTCAATCAAGGCCAGGCTGGGTGTCAGTCGAAACAAATGCACCTAACCCTCTAATTGAGTTCATAAATATATACAATGATGATGAGAGCTCGGTGGCACCTCAGAAAACCTTTGTGCATGTAGAAGAAGAAAAGGGAGCCATGGAAAAAAAACTTCTTCTTCCCGATTCTCAGATTTAAGAGGACACACGAGAAGGAAAAGGAGTCAAAAGTGGCCTAGACACAGAAATGCCCAATGCACTAGAGACCTGAGCAGGTAGTCCCAAGGACAATTTAGAATTGGACGAGTCAGAAGAAAGGTCCCCGCAGAAGGACGTCGACGTTGCCACGGCTAGTATACAAGAAACTATTGAGCTCCCTCCTGACACATCTATTCCACTTAATGTTCAGGTCCCCGATAAACAACGGGAGGAGGCCAGGCCTTCGGAGAAAAATGAGGAGGTTCAAGAGTATAATCTTGAACAAATATATACCATCGGCAACCTAGGAAACATGCTCACATGGGGCGACCAACAGATACCAGAGTCGATAGACCAGGTAGCAGATATCTATGCAATCTCCTATGATCAAAAGAGGAAGGCCATCGTGCAAAGGACTGCTAAGAAGATAAATATTACTGTGGTTCATTCCATTTTGGTTACCACAGAGGAAAATTTGATCAACACAGCAGATGCTCGCACGTCTGAACTGATAGGCATTAGAAGAGCTCTCTCTGATGCTACCCAAGATAGGGCCAGGAGGGATGAATTATAACTAGCTGATACTCTGAAGGAACTGGAACACTTGCGCCATCTTGTTGAGTATAACAAAGGTGCCACACAGACTACGACATATTTGAAGAGTGAGTTTTCAGGAATTTAAAACGAGTACAAGAAAGAAATAAACTTGTTAACCGAAAATATAACTGAATTCTAGGAGGACACTCTCATGGCCCTCGCAGCATGCAAGGAGATGTAACGATGGCATGAAATAGAACTAGAAGTGGTGGAAAGACTCAAATACATTGAGGCAATCCAACAAGGTTGAGAAAAGGAAGAACATGGCATTCGGTTGATAGGCAAGAGTAGCCTCAACCACATGAAGAGATCTACAGAATACTAGACTAAGATGTCTCGGGACCCACATCGAGAGATGCAAGAACAATATGCCAAGTGCCAAAAGCACTAGGATAAAATTAATAAAGTAATGAAAGATATCAAGCTTCCCGAGTTCGGCACCCCCAGTTAGTTTATCGACATAAGAGACATGCTCAAGGTGTATGCTGAACAAGACTCCCTATGGACCAAAGAGTGCACAAAGATAGCCGATGCGAGGCTGGGACAGGTGCAACAATTCATAGAACACCCGATCAGATCTAAAACCATGTTGCAACAGCTAAATTCCACCTTGGTAAAGTACCGAGTGCATGCAGCGGACATCAGAGGGATATATGCGGCCCTGATGGAACAACACAGATTTTCGTGGGCCCAGACTTGTGAAGAATTGTTCATCAATTGGTCTGAATATGAAAGGAGTCATCCTTTCAAAGAAATATCCGAGGTAGACTAATCAAGAAACTGTTATGAGATAATGCCATGTGGAAACTTTTGTTCGGCTCAAATTGTACTTAGTCATTAAACTTTGGCTAAGCTTGAGATTATAAATAAAGGCCTTGACCAATTAATAATGGTCGATGGTTTGTTGTAAGAACTATTTTATTTCTGGCTGTTAAGAATTATTTTGAAGCTTCTATAAATTTAGAAGTCCTTCTGGACCAAAGACGAACTATTTTCATCAGATGTATGTGATTGGAGTTGAAGAAGAATTACTTCCTTTCTTGTTCCATGAATGTTGTAGTAAATAAGTAAGAGAAATTAATTATGTTGTCAAGTTATCTGGTGTAATGTTTTAATGTTTTAATGTTTCTTTCTTTAAATGATGAAAGTAAATAATTGTGCTTCTATGTGATGAATGTCTTGGTAGATGAATTATTTTGCTTACCGTGATCTTGATCATATATGTGTTTTATTTCTGTTAAGTAGCTTTCTCAGACAATAGTTGGAAGCTCTTTCAGTTAAAGTATTATTACTAAGCCCCTTTGGCATAGGATCATTGTCTTCATGTTCAAGTAGCGGGTTATCCCAAGTTTGACCCCTTCCCAATAGTTAAAACTCTTATTTTGTCTTAGTCAAGTTGGTTTATATTGGCTTGCATCTCTTGTACCTGCCCCACCTAAGAGAAATTACTAAAAAACTTGTCTTAACTGAAGGAAGAACATTCACCAGAAAACACAAAATCTCATCGATAATTTGGCCATATTGTAAGATCTAGAGAACCATTCCACTCCAAACACTGCAAATTCTAATTGGACCTCGGTGGCGGGTTTGGTTCCTACTGTTGAATCAGGGGATTTAAGCCCCATCAATAGAAACAAGTCCTAATACTCATGTAATAGTTCTATAATATTACTAATAGTAGCATCATCTCAATAGTCTACAATATTAGCCAACTTAGGTGCTTGTTATATTCCAATATTAACTCTCTTAATTTTAATGGGCTGCCCCACAAAAGGTAATTCAATCCCTGGCCCTTATATGTCTCTTTTTCCTTCAGTTTCTGAAATGTTCACATTCCTAGGATCATCATCTTCATCAACATTAATATTATAACAATCATGTAACCGCTGAAGAGGCGTAGTCCATTCATCTTCTTCTTGTTCAAGAGGAAGGTTAGACACTTCCTCAAAGACCTTCTATCTTACAATTTGTAAATACTGATCTACTATGGGGTACTGAATTTCAAATATGAATGTAGCTATAAAGTTATGGGTCATACCATACCAATCTGTAGTGGCTAAGCACAGTTCGTCTTGAAGATACTAGTTGATAGGTGTAGTATATAGTGTGTTAATGAACTTATGTAACCACTGTTCTTTAGGAACGCTGCTCCAGGATTCCTCACAACTTCGCATATGGTTCTTAGGAAAACTCTGACCTATGTATCGAACTTCGCAGCTTTAATCTTGGTCTGAAAATTGCATTTCCAACAAGGTTTGACATTGTACCCATTATGTGATGTTCTTCTTGTGAGATTCCCACCATCTCACTGGTGTTTCTTTCAAGGCTTCATCTAGTGCCACAAACCTCTGTTGTATTGGTACAATTCCTTCAAATTCAAGTAGAAATGTCTCTAAATTATTCAAGCCATCAAATGTGGAAAGATTACTTACTTATGTGCCAATCCAGTGAACTACTTTAGTCAATCTGGCATACCTCTACGTAGAGACTTCAGACATTCCGTTCTACCAATTTTCTAATACTTCTTCTAAATCTGATGAGCATGCACTTTCACCTCGCCAACTTAGATTTCCATCTGCTGTAGGATTAATATAATCATGTTGTGTTGCTGTCAGTTTATAGATATTCTCTATCTCATAGGCACGGTCTTCTTCCCTTATAGGTTATGTGTATATGTGACCTTCATCAAGATCGAGGGGTGCAATGACCCTAAGGCCATCACCTTCAAATGTCATTATTCTCTTTTTTAGATAAACAATAGTCAAATTGTTGAAAACCCAATGAATACCCAACAACGCAGGATAGGGAAATCTATCATCAACTATCTCAATCACTTTGAAGTCTACAAATGTCCTCACTCCATCTATGTCTACAGGGACATGCTCTAGTCTTCCAAAGGGGCTCATCACTTGCTGATTAGCCATCCTGACCCTAATAGGAGAGTAAATCAATTTAGGTTCTCCCATCAGTTGCCAAGTATGCTTCATCATAACATTTATTTTTGATCCCAGGTTGAGGACCACATAGTCCACGTCGTAGTCTCCAATCTAAGAACTAAGGTTCAATTCCTTGCTTGCCCTCCTTTTTCTAGATACTTGATTCACACCTCTACTGAGAAGAGGATCTATTCTTCTAATTTCATACTTTCTTATCAGGTGTTGTAGTTATTGCATAGCTCTTTCATCTTTAATCAAGTTAATGGAAGTATACAATAAGTCCACAAGCTTGCTTACCACTTTTCTTTACCTAAGTGGGACAGACTAATCGAATGATGGAGGCATATCACATTCCTTTACTTCTGGTTGTGCCCTAGATGAAGAAGCATGTTCTCCTACAAATTCTCTCCTTGATTCTATGAAAGTATGCTTTTCTTTCCTTGGATCAAACAATGGTGCCTTATCTGAAGCTCTTCTGATCCCTGATGCATCTGTAGGATTTTCTGGAGTCACCCTATCTTCTCCTGTAACAATGCCTCCTCTAGTAATAACAACTAATATGGGTTCCTCACTGCGAGGTTCAACTAATATTAGTTAGACTTGTTGGTTTCCACCTCGTCTATCTGGAAGTTTAGATAACAATACTAGACAGTCTTCAATGACATGGTCAAATGAATTACAGTAGTTTCAAGTAGTGCAAGGGTTCTGACAATCCCTTTCCAAATGACCTGCCTGGGCACAGTTATAGTAAATAATATGACCTCGACCTCGACCCATGCCTCCTCATTGTCCTCTTCCTCTGAACCCACCACAAGGATTGAAGTTTCCTCTTCCTATGGAGTTGAACTACGCAACATTTCCTTCTTGTTGTAGTTCTCCTTGAATTCTATATGCATCTCTTGATATTTCATGCATGAGGTCATAAGCCCTACAGTCCTTCTCATCACGCCCCACAGATTTTAAGAATGTAAAATAAATATTGGTGGGTGTTTGGACATATTTATGCATATAATAACATTTTCCAAGGTGATGTCTAGTTATGCATACCTTCCACCAGGGTAAAGTAGCCTGCTTCAAAGGGTTAGGGGCTCCAGAGGCCAAGTATTCATTAAATAAGGGACAATGATCTTTGTCATGGCCCTCTGCTTTACATCGGATACACCAAATGTCTTCTCTTTTCTCTTTTCCTTTATCTTTCTTCATGTCTTCAACCCATAAATGTAAACTAGTTAATTTATTCAAAATCTGACTCATACCTGGACTGGATTCTCCTACAGGGGTTGATTCTAGTTTCATGGAAATATCTAATGCTTCATCCTGTAAAGAAAACTTATGTTGCATCAGAGTAACTCTAATGTGTGGCAGGAGGACAATGCTGAACCGTTCCTTATGTTGTTCATCTAGAATCTGAAAACTTAAGTGACCTCTCAAGGTCCTAAACCTCTAATCAAATTCCCAAATAGGTCTAGTCACATTCTGCTTGATTTCCTTCAACTCTATAATGCATTGCGACTCTGACTTAGGCTTCTTGAACTCTGCACTCAACACAATCTTAATGTCATTCAGTGGCTTAGGATGTACAGATCCTGTAACAAATTTCATATACCAGCTCAATGCATGATCCCTCAAGGTCGTTCTAAACTAATCTCTCTTAACAGCTTCATCGGTGACTTGATTAATGCTCCATACAAATTCGCATAAAAACTAGTGCTGGTCAGGATCTTCAGATCCATCTCCTCTAAAAATGGGTAACCTCATTTCATTTTCCATGGATCTTCCTTTTTTTATTGACTGAGTATGTACTAAATTGCTTGTAATAGTTCTCTGAGTGCTCATATTACTCTGGTTACTCTGGTTACTTAATGTTGCTAAAAAAAAAGGAGTAATAATACTTACTTTGACAATAGGTGCAGTCCCTGAAGTTTTTGGTTCTTCTTGGTGAAGTTCCTCAATCTCTACTTCCTCTACCCTTGCAAACTCTTAATACTCTTCGTCTGATCTCCCTGCTTCTTCTCCACTGTAGAAATATTCATCTTGTTCCAATGGCTCATAACTCTGCTTAAATAGGTTCGCAAGAGGAACCTTTCTGAATGATCTCCCACTTTGTGTATGTCCAGCCTCTACGTCACTGTCGCTGTCTGAATTCCTGAACATTAGCTTTAAAATCCAGCTGATCATTGTATCTTCAAGATATTCTTCTCATGTAATAGCATCTTAATCCTCAACTTTAAAAAGTATAGAAACTTTCCTCTAGGTCCCTTGAAGAAATATCTCTCTCCTTGGCTATATGATTCCAGTGAGTTAATAGAAAATTCAGTGATGTATCCTCCCCTCGATAATGTTATCAAATAAGATATCCACCGCTCTAGACACAACGTTATCGATTCTCTTGAATTTCTTAATCTGTGTTGTCATCCAAACCACAGGTGGTCTAGATCTGATCTCAAACTGGGTGTCTACTAATCTGGCTAACCACTCCTATATCTTCTTATGAAATCCAACAAAGAAAATCTCGTGCATGTCAGTAAATATGTACCTCCCCACCCAGTCTTTTGTACTAATGCTAGGGTTCTTGTTCTGAGCTTTAGAGAAGTCCCTTTCATGTTCTTATATCCACTTATAAATCTATGTCTTTGATAGGCACCACCTTGACATTCCCTCAATAATATCTCAGTCTCGACAACGAAACCATTTTTTGGCACGGGCACAGACCCATGGTTCAACTCTAACAACGCACCAACAAACCCTAACTACTGGCCCTTTTAACAACACCTGGGAAGTAGATGAAGTCTCACCCAAATTAGAAATAGGGGGGTTGCAAGACACAGGTGTCTACAACCAGAGGAAGTGCAAGATGAATCCAGAATAACAACGCAAAATAACCTAGAGATTCTTAACAATATTCTTCTCAACTTCACAAAGTTAGTGATATATTCTTATCTTTAGTAAAGTAAATAATAATGCAATCATAGTATAAAAGATAGCAAATAGCATAGCATCAATCACACAGAACAACGATATTTACGTGGTTCACCCTCTCTCTAGCGCTACATCCACAGAACTGTGTTTATTGATAAGGTAGATGAAATTACACAGTTCTATATTCACACTCAACTAAAAATCCTTCTCCATCTCTCCTCTTTATCTCCCAACCCTGTGCACCCAACTGCAGAGTCGATCTTCACACCCAGTTGAAGATCTAGAATACAAGAATGCTCTGAGACATAATACTTTTACATCTCACTCTCTCTATGTCACCAACAACAACAAAAACTCTCTCAAGTATTCTAGACCTCTATTTATCATTCCATGTCTCTTAGAAACCCTAGACCAAAGTCTAGGTGAAAAAACCCTAGGTACCAAAACACTAGGTCCCCATAACCTGCATTTTAAGGACTTCATCGACATGTTCTTCCTTCTTCTCCACGAGGTGCTCCAAAGCACCTATTAGTTTCTTCTTCTACTTTTTGACCTATCCATGATTCATCTTCCTTGATGTTTTATCTTCCTTGATCTTCTCTTTTAAAAAATCGTTTTTCCTTTACTTCGCTCCTTCTTTTCAACTTCTTTAACCACTTCGACCCCTCCTCGGTTTGTATGCCTTCCGCGCACTTTGTACCTTATCTTTCTTATTCTTTAATATTTTCTTTCTTCCTTAGTACATGACCAAGGGCCAATAGAAATAACCCATGAATTAATTGCATAACTTCTAAGGGGATTGGCATGGGGATGCTGAAATAGGCCAAAATCCACTATTCTGGGCCACCTTTTAAGGATTTTTTATATTTTTGAAGGAGAAAAAATGACCTCAGATCACAAAATTGGAAAATTTTATTTACATAACATTTTATATACTCATCAAGAAAAACAGATTTGGTTTAGTGAAATTCTTCTAGAACTACACAGATTGAGAGATAGCTTGTTTTGCTCAAAATTCTAAGTTTGGAAAAAGGGACAAAGTTGGCATTTCCATATTGCTGCATTTTTTTTACTGGAGCACTAGATTAAAAAATTGAGATTTGTTATGAATTCCTTGTCATTATTATTATCTGTGTCTCCTACAAAACTTTCTCTAGTTCCTGACATATTTTCTTATGTAGTTAATAGAGGTTGGTCTTTCAATAAAATTACACCAGTGGAGAAAATGAACAAATGGGGTGAACATGCTTTTTTCAGGAAGCCATAAATTTTAGCTCAGAGATCAGAATGAGGCATGGGTATGGTTTTTAGAAAGATGTTTTAGAGAAGAATAACCTTTAATTATTATAATTTGGAGAATTATGATATAATTCTTCATAAGTTGAGAAAGAGAAGGACATGTAGCATTAATCGAAAAATGTTTATAATATGCATAATTATAACAAAAATAATTGCTTGCACATTGTGTATAATTAGAGGTATAATCAGATAAATTCAAGACTAGGATTAGATATCAAAGTCATAGAAATATGACATAGCTTGTAGAAGTTGGTTGAGGCAATAAATAGCTACAGGGAAAGTAATGAAAAGTGGATAAAGAACTTAAGAAGAATGGAACAAAAGAATTATTAGTCAACTCTTACAAAATCTGAATGAATTGCAGATACAATAGAAAGAATATTCACATAGGACATGAAGTCATTTGGTGAAGAATACCCTTAATGGGCATAGAAATAAAAAGTAAGACTCCATACCCTTGAATGTAAAGATGTGTAGATAGTTGCAACCTTGATGTGAAACAAGGAGCCCAGGAGGTGAGGTGTGAATCATCTCTATGTGCCAAGAACAAGAGTGTCTAGGAAGGATTTTCTAGCTATTAATTAGATACCTTGTCTAAAATTACTCAGAGAAAGAAAGCTACTTCTGATATTAGAGTTCACTTTGGAAGCATGATACCAATGCAGAGAAATTGGGGATAGAATAATTAAGGCTCTTTCACTTGAAAAGTGACACTGGATGAAAATAGACTTCACCTGGGAATGGCATTGAGTGGGAGAAATATGGATTCATAGGGAATTGTTAAAAGAAATGAGGAGAACTATTCCCAAAATTGGAAAATCCAATGGATAAATAGAAGTAATAATATGGATGTGGAATGATTATGGTTAAGTTGATTCAAGGATGTTATGGTAGAAGAGTGATGGAATGTTTTGGGCTACCTCATTCTAAGGTGTAGGAATGATTCATAAAGGTAAAGTTTGGATATGTATTCCTAAGATAAGTTGTTGCCAATAGAACACATTGGTTGGATTACAAAATAGTCAAGTGGAACTTGGTTGGAAAGTGTTCAGACCAAGGAACAATAACATATATGAGTTGAATGGGAGCACACAAGGCATCAAGGATATGAAGAAATTCAAGGACAACTAGATACAACATAAATAAATAAATAAGTGAACTGAAACAAAAATGCACTAGAGTGCATGATGCATACAATGAATTTAGAATGCATATGCGTTAGTAGGCATGTTGACAGTGAATGTTTGGTGCATATGGGTGTGCATTTGTGCATATGTACATGCTTGGATATCTATATGGAATTCTTGTGGACTTATAATAGTTTGTTGTTATATATGAGAAATAATTATGCTATGAAAATTGAGTATGACTAATGATGGATTATGGGTTTAGGAAAAATGATATATCATGGTTAAAGATGTGGATGTTGTTGTTTCTTATGACTTCCATATATGTGAATACCCATGAGGATGGTAGTAATGGTGATCAAAATCATGCAGGAGGAATCCTACGAGCTTCTACAAATACCAGTTGATCAAGTAGCAATAAGTAGGTTGATAGCATCCATGCAGGTATGCATTTGGTTGCTTCTGATGCATAAATGTTGAAGGGAATTGAGGTAAAGAATTCCCTCAGTTAATTTTTCAAGATTTAAATTGGTATCTAATGGAGGAATGCTTGGGGTATGTAAATTTTATCTATGATAGAATGCATTTAGATAAAATGTTAGTTTCATATTGTGTTTATGATTGGTTATGAGAGAATAACCAGGTCAAGTCAGGAGACATATTCCTGCTATAGCAATGAATACCCAAAGGGAGATTCATGTGTGATACCATGATATGGTTCGATATGGAAGGGATATAGCGCTATGTGAGTGCTCAATGGTTTTCCCTATACAGTTGATGTTTGAATTGCAACCTCTTTGTCGACACTGAAGAGCACTTAGGAATTATGTTTCCTTGTGTTGTGTATGGGTTGAAGAGGAGGGAATCCAAATAGTCCGGTAGTATTGGGAAGAGTTTGGATGACGTGTTGAGGTGTTGGATATACCTTCCAACTCACCATGGTGGAATTCATGACACAAATATGTTGTATTATGTAGTCCGTGCAGGGATGCATTGTGTAGATCTGGCCATGGGTATTGGCACAACGATTGTTATTTTATTGGTAATTAGTTGTTGCATTATAAAAAGACCGTGGTGTTGAAAATGCATAATGAGGGATAATTGCATTATATTTAATATGAATACTAGATGTTGGTGAGTGAATTATGTTTGTTACAATTTTGAAATCACTCTTTGGAGTTGTTGAAAATGTTACAAAAATGTGATGATAATGTGCATGATATTGATAGTTTGTTTCATCGAGTGAAGGTTGAGGAAAATTGTAGGTGGAGATATATTGGATATGGAAATAATGCAATCCCATAAGAAAGACTAGTCTCTGTTGCTACAAGAGCCAAATATTATGCATAGAATCTCATGTCTGGAAATTTTATTTTTCTATATAAAATGATTTTGGAAATTGGAATTTAAAATTTCCTGACAATCTGTTTGGTTGCATGTAAATTAAGGAAATTGCAGGGAGAATGTTCTTTTATATAGAAAATATGTAATATCATAAATAAGACCAATGAATGTTGTTGGAAGAGACAAACATTATGAGAAAAAACCTCATTTCTAGGGAATTTTATTTTCTTTTATAAAACATATTTGGAAATTGGAATTTAAAAATGATTGACAATCTGTTTGGTTGCATGTAAATTAAGGAAATTGTAGGGAGAATGTTATTGGATATAGAAAAGATGTAAGATCATAAATAATACCAATGCATGTTGTTGCAAGAGACAAACATTATGAGAAAAAACCTCATTCCTAGGGAATTTTATTTTCTTGTATAAAACATATTTGGAAATTTAAAATTAAAAATTGTTATGATATGCTAATTGTTGGTTTGACTAAGTGAAGGTTGAGAAAATTGTAGGAAGAATTGTATTGGGAATGGTATTGTTGTAAGGCAAAATAAATATTGATATATACTATTGCATGATCCAAACGAATTATGATCAAGAAGCTCATGCTTTGGAAGTTGTGTTTTCCTGTATAAAACATATTTGACATTTAATGAGTGAAAATGATGATATCTCAAGATGATTGTATGTATGTAATGAATTTGATATGTTGACTATTGAATTTGGAAATTTAAGAAGAATAATTCCATAAGATAATCAAACTCAATGACAAGGGCATGGAACGAAGAAAGTCCAGTGGACTTTTTGAAGCTGGAGTTCCTGGAGTTGCAACTTTGAGAATCCATGGCTAAGTGAACTAAATACTTGAAGAGAAGTGGTACAAGATGAAGGAATGTAGATAAGACAAGGGAATACACTTCCTTGGGATGTGGAGGTTGATGGGGAATGAGAACTTCCTTGTTGGAACTATTGGGAGACATTTAAATTATAAAATCCTTGTGCATGTTTTGGGTCAAAGTTCCTATTTAGGTATATTTTTAAGTCGGAGTGCCTATGTATATGATCTTTTGGGATAGAGTGCCTGTGTGTATTAAAGGCTGGAGAGCCGAACTTTGTAATATTAAGAACATCGGTATTATGTTGTGCATTGAGGACGATGCAAAACTAAAGGGAGGGGGATGTAACACCCCAAGTTTTGATCCCTATGAACTAGAATGTATTATGTAAATGTGACTTACACTAGTGAGCTAGTATGTTGAAAGGCCACCGTGCATAGAAATGTAATATATATATATATATATATATAATACATCACTAGTTGTAAGACGAACAAGGAAAAAATATAGGGGGCTATGATTCCACAAAAGAGGGGGATAAACGGGCTATGTTTTTTATTATTATATTATTCACCCATCTTATTTTTAGTTGAGAAGGTGGTTACATGAAATTATTGGGGAAGGCCATGTGGTTCTTGATTTAATGTAATTATATAAAACCCTCTTTTGGGTTGTTTGAGGGATTCTTCATGTATTTTTAATCATTCATTTACTCTTTCTCATTCGTGTGCTCTTGGTATAGACATGGAAACAAATGGTTGGAGATAGAGAGCCATTGCTAGAAAGTTGTGGGGATTTATTGATCATTCCGAGAGGGAATGGATGATGGTGTGCATGGTATTGATTGTAGTATTGACAAAACTATCGACAATTGAGAATCCTCAAAGTTTCCAACATTAATATTTCCTTACCGGTAACACTAGATCCATGTAAAGAAATTGGAACATCCCGAGGGACTGCATTGTAGAGAAAATGGTTGATTTATTTGGCTTGTGCAGGTTGAAGGGGAAGAGAGATGAAAATTAGGATTTTTGTGTGGTTGGGAAAACTTGAGAGCATGTTAGATAATTGTAGTGTGTAGAGTCAGCCTAGGACCCTTCCTTGTGGATTCATAGCCCTGGATAAGGGGTGATCTGCTATTGAGATTTGGAACACCGTTTTCTATGGTTGGGAGGAACATCCTTGGTCTACTTCTAGTTGGTCAATGGTTTAATTAACAATAAACACTCTCTGAGTTTTCTTGCATATGTATATTTCCGTTGTGTATTTTATTTTATCTATGAGATGTATTGATATTTTCATTCCTATTGATTGTTCATTGTGCATGGCATGTTGTTCCTTTCTTGGATGGTTTAGCATGTTCTTGTTAATTGCAAGTGTTGAATCCATATCTCTTGATTTTAAAGAATGGGATAGTAATTCATAATTAGTCTAAGAGGGAGAATCTGAAAGTATTGAGGAAATGGGTACATTTCATATCTATATCTAGACAAATCATTTCATTATTTGTTGTACCAGGTATGTTACAATTTGGTTTTCAAAGCATGGTTTGGCCCAGTGGCTAGGTATGCCACACACCCTATAATATACAAAATAGATATATTTCATAGTTTTGGAGGAAGATGCCTTGTAATGTCATTTCCTCAAGTACCCAATACTTAAACTCAAAAAACATTACACATGAGGAGGGAATACTTCTATGAAAGAAACTTCAACTTAAATATAGATGCTAAATATGGGACCACATGTCAATATCCTTAGGAAACAATCATGTGAAGTTATTTCTCTATGTAGACATATTCATGAGACCAAAGGATCTATAAAATTTGATGCAATCCAAAATATTTCCATGGAGATTCTTCTTGGATAATTGAAGTCTTGATACTCTTCTTTGTACCCAATTGCATTTGACTACGACTAGATTAAATCCATCATAATCTTTAATCTATAAAGCATAGAGAAATGTAAAATACCCCAAGGTGTTAACCTCATGCTTTTTCACTCTAAAAAATGTTTACACTTCTAGCCTAGATTTGGTCGCTCTCTGTAGTTGATATATTGAGGGTAAGATCAAAGTTAATATAACATTAGTGATAATAATAAAACTAAGTTAAAATTATACTCTAATAATTTCTTTCTATATCCATTTAGTATGTGACATTTGATTGTGTGATCAATGTTGAGACTTCGTTTGACTCCTTTGCAAAGTGTATTTGTAAAATTCTTGAACGAATTTTCAAAATTCCCTTGTGATGCTATGATACTAACATCAATGGTGGCTCGTCACTAGGAAAATCCTATGGCTAAGTGGTCAATGTTACTCAGTCTCATTTCATGGTGTGCCTATCATTTTTTTTTCTCACTTTTATTTATGATTTCACCTTACATGTGATGCTTAAAACATTGTACATAGAATCATCAATATTTTTTTATCATTGTGATTATAATTTTTTTCCTTTAAATTTAATTCGCTATAACAATGTCATCAAATATCATTATGAATGTATAACCATACCAAAGGAGATATTTGAGTGGTTTTATTAAACTTGCACAAATATAACTCAAGAGATTCAAATCCATAAATATTGTTTCAAGTTCTACATCTATGATCATGCTCCATTCATTCCAATAAATACTACTTATTCATACATCTTTAAATAAATGTGTCAACATGATTTGAAATGAAATTGCTATGCACAACAGTTAAGATAACCTTAATACAATTACTAGTATAAAGACACACAACCATTTAGTATCAAGTTATCTACTTCAATCTGTATTCAATCATATTCCTCTTTTAAAATGTAGTGATACACTTTCAATTTAAATTTAATAAAATAACAATATTTTTGTGTGAATAGGTTTTTCGAGTTCAATATATAAGAGATTGCTAATTTTTGTGTGAAAAAACTTTTAAAATATAAAATATATTTTCACATTACTTTATACATGTGTTATTTTTTTATATATGTGGATATATCATAATCTTTAATCATTTTTAAATATTAAAAATTAATTTTAATTTACATTATTTATATTAATTATGAAAGTGAAAATAAAGTTAACGTATATATGACAACAAGGGGGTTTTATACACCAATTTGGTGTGATGGCTTGGTCGTGACTTTAAAAATAGATTATTAAAATATACAGTCTGAGTGGGCCTAATGGTTAAGAACATGTGTTTTCTCTTAAGAGGTGTATTCTATTTTCTTTAAAAAAAATAAAATATTATTTTATCAATAATATTTATCATAAAAATGAAACTCACATGCATTCTCTTTTCTTCTTAAAAAAATAAAACAATACTTTATTAATATTTATTTTGATTTTAATTTGATAATATATTTATTTTTTTCTTAAAAATAGATTATTATTATTATAAATATAAATATAACAATGATTGTTTATTTACATAGTTGTATCCTAATCACTTCCAATTTATACAGTTTGAGTGGGCCTAATGGTCAAGAACATGTGTTTCCTCTTAAGAGGTTACAAATGGATAAAGAGATTCCTTATCCTACAAACAAAATTATTATTATTATTATTATTATTATTATTATATTTCTTTTATAAATGTATAAAACTATATAAAAAAAAAATTGTTTTTATGATATTCTTTTTCTACATGTATTAAAATTGTAAAAAATAATTTCTTTATTTCAATTTTTTATATAAAATTAAAGACCATATAATAATTTAAGTTTGATTCTGAAAGTGTAAAAATTAATTTTTTTTAACTTAATTTTTCACAAAGTTTAAGGTTTGATCCTCAAATTTTAATTTTTTTTTTATGATCTTCCTTTAAGTAACCAACATGCATATTGATATTCCAATTTTTAATATTTAAATGATATATTAAAGAGATATAATTAACCAACATGTACATTAGCTTCTGTTTCTTTAAAAATTCCTAAATTGTATATTAGAGAGATATAATTGTGAAAGCCCAATTCTAAGGATACTTGAGCCTTAGTATTTGAAGTCATTTTTATTATGAAAAAAAATTAAGAGGTTGCCATAACTTCATTTGTTTCAAAGGAAGTGAAAATGCAATTACAAGTACCCAAACAGATTTTGGTCAAATTCAAAACCCTAAAATATGCATACATACCGACCCCTCGTCGAACAGATTTTGGTCAAATTCAAAACCCTAAAATATGCATACATACAGACCCTCGTCGAACAGATTTTGGTCAAATTCAAAACCCTAAAATATGCATACATACAGACCCTCGTCGATGCAAGCAAAAGAAGGTTGGGTGAAAGGTCTTCGTCAACAGTCATTTCATTTTAATAATAGATGATAGCTCTATTTTTAATCCAGTAATATCATGCTTTATTTTTTATTCAGTTAAGTATATTTAGGCACCTGTCCGGAAGCTCTGCATGTTTGCAAGGTGTCAGATGAGAGCCTGGTTTCAACTGTTTGAGCAGGTGTCACAGGACTTCTTTATAACAATTCCCAAAAGTGTTCAGCACTAATCTGATAACAAATATTATGAATTGCAATTCCAAAAAACAATATGTGCTGTACCTCTACAGTTGTCGTTGATGGATGGAAAAAGACGTAAAGGTGTTAGACGCTTTAGCATATGCTGCTGAATATGCCCAAACGATCCCCTCCATTACTGAATATGCCCAGACGATCCCCTCCACTGTCAAGTCCAAATGCTCATATGCCCAAACGATCCCTCCCACTGTCAAGGCCAAATGCTGTAGATTGCTGCTGAATAGGCCCAATGCTCATATTCGGAATATGCCCAAACGATCCCCTCCATTATCAAGGCCAAATGCTCATATTCGGAATATGCCCAAACGATCCCTTCCATTATCAAGGCCAAATGCGGTAGGTAGCTCTGACCCGCCAGTGAAGCTGCCTGCTTGGAAACGCAAACGACGATATCTCAAATTACAGTATGAAGTTTGTGATCCATGGCGTTGACGTTTCGGTCGCGAAGTTGTTGATTGTCTTATTGTCCTGGGTTGAAAAAGCATGTTGTCGGTGGATTTCCATCGGGCAAATAAAAAATCAGATTATTAGCATCTGCTAAAAAATCAGATTAAATCAGATTATTAGCATCTGCTAGTTGCGATTAATTTATTAAGAATCTGAAAGTTGTTGGGTGCTTGAGCATATCCTACTCGAATATCCCTGAAGCCATTTCCTTGTTAAACGCATTATCCCAGGACAGATGTGGCAGGCTGCAGCTCATGGGTTGGGCTGCTATGAGCCTCCCCTTGAAGCCCTGCCTGGGGAGCTCAGCCTCCTCATCTCGTCCGATCCGTTTCTGCATGTTGAACTGGTATTTCTCTGCTCCTCTCCTTGTGTCGGTGCTTGTTTGTTCAATGGTTTTGAAGTTTTGTTTTGTGTGTTGATTAGGATTTTCAATGCTCAGAGTTAGTTTTATCTGTATATATATATTACCATTAGAGCTAAGCTAACAAGGAATTCGTCTGAACAGTTATAAGCTGCAAAAGAATTGAGCGACGATGTGGTTACGTCTGAGCCCTGAGCTTCGCTGGATCGAGATCGAAACTGCTTGCACAGTATTTCACCGTATCCTTGGCGACAGTAGTTCGGCGCGCCGGTCTCGGACATAGCTCTCGTCTAAAATTCCAACGTGGCAACTCGATTCTCTTTGGCAAATTCGAAGCTTGAATATATGAAAGTTATGTTTTCCTGATCTGTGATTTTAAGAATGGCAGTGGCGGTGGTTATTATGCTGTTGCTGGCCTCTGTTACTCATAAATTTTAATTTATACTTGAAACCTGTTATAATTATTTTTATTTCAGTAATATTAATCTGAATATCTCTGTAGATTTTTTTCGGCAGCATATTAAAAGGCTTAAACCTTATAAAGAGGACGTATTAATAAGGGGCGTTGGCTAAACTTTTTTTTTTAAACAACTAAAAAAATTTAAAGTTGTATTTTTGAACTCGTAAATGGATTCAGTTTGCTGGATTCAGTAAATTTTAAATTGTATTTTTGAACTCGTAAATGGATTCAGTTTGCTGGATTCAGTTTGCTGAAAGTTGAAAAACATCTGGGCAGTAGGATTAGGATTAAACCAACGTAGTCACTCAAATCTGTAGATCCAACCATTCATCAAATCATTCATCACTGGATTTCGGGCAAAATCAAACTTGAAAAAGTTATCTAAAAATAACTTTGAAAAAATAACTTTTTCATCAAGTTATCTAAAAATAACTTTTTCAGATTACCTTTAGATTTCAGGCAAAATAACCTTTAGATTACCTCTTAATAAGGGTTCTCTTAATAAGGGCGTTTGTATTAATAAAACGTTATAAGGGTTCTCTTAATAAGGGCGTTTGTATTAATAAAACGTTGGTTAAACTTCAGTTTATGTTTTTTAATGGTTAAAAGTTTTATTTTTTTTTGTTTCTGGCTATGTAAATGGACAAAATTTCTATTATTTTCTGTTATTTAAATTGTCTGTAGAAATGGATTCAACCCAAGTCATTCAAATCAAATCCACAGATCTAACCGTTCTTAATCAAATTCAACTACAAACTTAGACATTCAAATTAAATCAAATATACAAATCTAACTATTATTAATCAAACCAAATCTTCTAACCATTCTTCACCAAATTTAAAACAAAATCAAACAAAAAAATAACCTATTAATAAGTTATTAACTAGCACAGCTGTTAACTCGCGGCCCCTGGTGAATGCGGGGCTGTTAAACTACGCCAGGCCCACGAAAATCTGTTATATTTTTTAATCAGGTAAACTTGACAATAAGTTAGTGAATACAGTAATTTTTAAACATGATTAGGTAAATGTAAAAATAGGTAAATGTAAAAAAGTAAACATATACGTATTAAAAACTAAAAACCTATTAAATGTGCCCATTATCAATAGGTATACGGCTTTCTGCGTAATAAATGTTACACAGATTAAAAAAGATATAATTATTAATAATAACCTATTATTAATAAATGTTAGACAGATTAAAAAAATTATAACTATTAATAAGTGTTAAACAGATTAGAAAAGAGAATAATGTCCGCAATAATGTACTGTAATCATAAGTGTTAAACAGATTAGAAAAGAGAATAATGTCCGCAATAATGTACTGTAAGGTACAGAACTTTAAGATCAATGCTTTTAAGAATTGCAAGGATGGGCGGAAGAGTAGATATGTGAGGTGCGTTGTGATAGGGTTGTTTTAATAGGGTAGACGTTACTGTCATAGAGTTCTATTATGATGTGCTTGTATAGTATGATGTGATGGGAAGTTTTGGCTTTTGTTAAATTATGAGTTTTTTTGTTTGGCATGGTTTGTTGGATGTTGGCATTAGTAGCATAATAAGGTCGATTTAAACTTTGTTGGAAAAAAAAGTTGGATTTAAATTTGAATTTTCAGATTAAATAAAAAGATGAATTCTAATTTTTAATGAAAAATTGATTTGTATTTTTGATTAAAAAATAATATTTTTGAAATATTATTTATATATATATATATATAATTAAAATCAATTATATTATTAAAACAATAAAACCCATAGATTAGCATTTTTTCTTCGGTAAAATCATCCTCTTTTGCAATATGAATGATGGATACTTTAAAATCTAATTATTTCACGTACTAGGATAATTCTTATACTTGATGATTGAAATCTTAGTGAGATTTTCTATGGAAAAGGACGACTACCATTATAATAAATAATTATGTTTTTAGTGGAGTAAAATGTTCCAAAAGGATAGCTACGATATCGTT
>ML794802.1:366828-413754 GCA_009831015.1 Picea engelmannii | reverse complement strand
AAAAAATCCTATGTTCAAGACTATGGTGGCCTAAAATCTTTAAGGATTATTTCAAATGGTTAATAAATGTGTCTAGTGCCAAATATCTATTTTTTGTTCACCGAGAAGACCCGCAAACCCTTTTTGAAGCGTCGTTATTATAGCAAACTTGTCACAACATCCGTCAAATGCAACATATTTATAGATTTTGTAACGTCGCAATTTCGACGTAAAAAAGTCCTAAGTGATTGTTGGTATTTTGACTTGGTGAACATACTAAGGTGACCGTTGGAGGGGAAAACCTAGTTTCCAAAACGTTGCAATTGCGACATATAACTTCACAAACGTGGCAAGAGAGATGTTCCAGTGGAAAACATGGCGAGAGAGACATTCTAGTGGAAAACGTGGCAAGATAGACATTAACGTGGCAAGAGAGACGTTAACGTGGCAAGAGAGACGTCAACGTGGCAAGACCGACGTTATCGGACAACATGATTTTTTTTTTTTTTAAATTTCCTCTATTTTGCGACAATATGGCCAATTTTGTCCATAATGCCACAAATAAAACGTCAGAATTTTTATAATATGTACTAGTGTCAGTAGTAAAAAATTTGAAGCTTCCAACAAGGTGAGATCAGTGGTAGATGTTGTGGATGAAATGCCACTAGAACACACTCTCAGAACAACAAATTTTACTATAATTTATAATTTAATGCAAAGATATCGTTGCTAAAATGAAAGAAGTGTCTTTAGTTGACCATCCTATTGGGCTCGGGTTCAAAGGTTATACTCTTTGTAGCCATGGCCATGGGACAGCTGGGAAACCAATCCTATGAATTTTCATTTATGTTGTAAATTGAAACCTTCACGTCTCTCCTTTTCGTTGCTCCTTTGTAGGAAATGAACCCTACACAATCCCCAAAACTGACACACTCCAATATGCAAGGAACAATCAACAAGGAGATGGGAGTGTGAGCAAGGAATAGTCAACATGGTGTGAGTGTTGTGACAATCGCTTGTAGCAAGGAAGGAACAATCACGAGTGAAAGAGACTAGGGACATGAGAAACAATAAATCTGAGTGACGGGTAGTGAAGAGAATGGTTTTATGTACATAGCTGCTAGGGTTCTGTGTTTAGTCAACACCAATAGTGAATAATCGACAGACAATGTGAGCATGAATGCAAATGGATGAAATGCAAGAGTTAGTCTCTTAGTAATCTCTCAGTTGTCAATTTATCCATTATAAGGGAGGTTGCAAATTTGATTTTTGGCACAATTTATAGTTTCTTTCCAAGTGAAATGTGAAATAGTCAAGGGATTTAACAATGGATCATTCGATGGTTGCACAAAATAGGGTTTCTTGGTGGTGCACGCATAGTCGATTGGAATGAGGGAGGCATGCAAAAATGACACACATACTAGAATGGAATAGATGGACTCACAGAGGGATAGAGGATTGACCATAAAATGAAAAAGAACTGGTAGAGGGACAAAGGATCGACCAGAGAATGTAAAAGGATTGATAGGAAGAGAGGAGGCATTTTTTGTTCGCAAGAGGAAAGGAAACACCAAGGAATCAAATCATGGAGTTATCCTAGCTCTGATACCGCTATCAAGCCAGGTTCGGAAGAACTCATAATTCAACACATATAATATTTGGTTCACAAGGTACCTCTACAAGGACAAATGATGTGCAGGTAGTTTTCTAACCTAGAAAATTTATGGGTTGACAATTTTAATCCATGTCAATGTTGATGGTCTCCTCTCCACAACCACATGTAAAAAACATCCAAAATAGGTAAAAATTTTCAAATTGAACTTAAAATTCCATCACTGCCCTATGCTATTGTTTCAGGGGAACCTTAATTATCCCTAATTGTGGCCATGAGAGACTTGTCAAGACATGTTAGGCATATTCTATATAAATATCCTATATATCATGTTGCAACTATTGATTTGAAATGGATGATTATATAATTTATCATCATTTTTGGTCCTTTCTGATGTGAAGAATTAAATATATGGACTTGTAGGGGCCATGTTCCTTAACCATAGTGAAGGAATTTTAGGGATATTTTCCTTCATGCAAAAGTGGTAAGAAGGAACAATGTAATAATGGGAAGGGATATGAAATTTATTATTAGGCAAGGGAAACTATGGGGAATATCGAAAAAATGGACCCCTTATTTGACTTTCTCCTCTACGAGATAGAGAATTGTAAAATCTATGATATGGAGCCTTTGAAAGTGGTCCCCACATTAAGGGATAATGGAGTAGGAGGAGAATCCATATCTAAAATATTGGATAGATAATTGTTAGAAAAAGTAGAGAGAAAGGTCTTGGGTTGGTGAAGGAGGCATATCAGATCATGTTCCAATATTCTTAGTGATAGGAAAGATGGATGAAAATCCCATAAGGCCCTTGAAATTCAACTCATTATGGCTTAAGAACCATAAGAATTGGTCATTTGTAACATCCCCACTATAATCCCCAATTTAAATAATGCTTAATGTAGGTATAATGTGTGGCTATGTCTAAACAATGTATGTGCAAAATGCATTTATAATTTTTAATAAAAAGATGTGATGCTAGATGTTGGGGGATATGGATAGAGATGGGGGATTAATAGATCCACAAGTGAGAGGAGGGTTTAGGAGAATGTCTAAGAGAGGGGTCCAAGTGGGAATTACACATGTCTATTAATTCCACCCACATTCTTGAATTTTATTATCATTATGTATTAAACTTCTATTTTCTAATTGAGTGTCTCGAAATCTAATCATTGAATGCATGTAAAAGGGTGGGTGTGAGAATTCACCTCCCATAGTTATTGGGAGCATGGGGGACGAGTACAATCAGTTTGGGAAAGTGTGTGAGTCAAGAAAGCAAGACAAAGGAGAGGAAATTTGTATGGACAGTTACAACAATTTTAGACATTCAGTTTTTGGGCATGAACAACAAGTAGAGAGTAGAAAAGAAGAGCTTGTAGCTGGAGAAACCATGGAGGGTGAATTCTAGAGAATGATGGAGTGTTTTGGAGATAAAGAATGAAGATCGAGGTTGTTAGGCGTGAAGAGTGAACTTCTATGTGAGTTTCATTGTAAACACAAGTGCTTGTTGTTGTTGCTGGTAGTTTTCCTGGTAGTGAGTTACCTTGAGTTCCCAATAGATATATTCCTAATTACCTATGCTCGAGAGACCCTGATTAAAAAATGGGATGCTTGAGGGTATAAGACCAATGAAGGGGTGCATTCCTTGGGTTGGGCAAGTTGAGAGAAGAGAGTTGGTGGAAAATTGAGATTTTTGTAGGAGAATACCAGTGGGTTGTGGGATTTATTAGTTGTGAGTGGATAGTGAGAGACCACCCTCTTTTGTGTATTTCTATCCCTAGCTTGGGGGTGACCTACAATTGAGATTTGGAGAATAAATTCTATGGTTGGGTGTAACGTCCATTCCAAGAAGATGGTGGCACAACTATTTTAAAAGATAAGTGTTTTATCTAGTTGTTGTATTATTTTATCTGTTTAATTGTTTTTCTTTTACTCTGTGTATGAGAACAATATTACATGTTGTTGTGTGATTTATTAGTTTCATTCATGCTTGTTTAAAAAACATTTAGATGCATTTACTAAATGATATCATATATGGTTAAATCTGTATGTAATTCAAAGTTGATAAGCTACATGAAATTAGTTAGCAGCCATTTTAATTTTTATGAGTATTCTGCACATAATGGACCTCAGCTGGGCTGGGGGATGTTAAATTATGGTATTAGAGCCTCTGGTTCAAACAATGAGCTTGTATGGGCCAAGGCGAGTGTGAAATGGGAAATTTCGCTATTACAAATTCCGGTCTATGTGAATTTGGGCAAAATAGTAAAAAATCATAGTGAAATCCCCAAATTCATGGGCAAATTTAGGTTGGATTTTCCCAATAGCCATCACAGAGAGGTTTAATGGCATAAATATGCAGAGTTTTAGAGATACATTCAAATTAGAAGGTCAAAATTTGCGTGCTAATGGCAGTCGAAGGTGTTGGAAGAGTTCAATGAATCAATGACTGAGATCGCGCTTGATCTCGTGATCAAAGACCTAGATTCATTTTAATAATTTTTTTTATTTTTTATGGTTTCCAGAGTTTGAAAAGGTTGAGTGGATCAATGGATGAGATTCATTTTCGATAGTTTGGAAAATGAGACAAATCGATGTTCTAGATTCATTTTCAGCCATTAGGAAGTTGGAGCTAATCGATGGTCAGGATTTGCTTTGGAAGCTTGGAAAATAGAGAAAATCGACGGTGGAGAATCGTCGATAGAGTCAGGTGAAGTTTGATGGATCGACGAATGATAGCATTTTTAATGGTAGATTGATGGTAAAAATTCATCATGGACTTGGTCGAAAATTTTCTAGGTGTTGTAGTTGGCCAAGAGAATTCGTCGATGATTGATGGTCGATTCAGTCAAATTGGTGAAGTGTTTTAGTCACCAACGAAAATATCCGATGATCAATTGTAGGTTCAACTATTTTATCAAAGTGTATTGATCGATAAAGAGAAAAAATTGATGGTCGATGGACTATGGTTGAGGGTTGGCCGATTCGGTGAGGTGTCGGTTCATCAAAAAGAAGTTGCCAATGGTTGATGAAGGAAAGAGGGTGATGCCGTGTCATTCCATGTCAATATTTATGTGCCATGCCACATCAACCAGAGTGCCATGTTAAGAGCCTATGCGTAATTCCATGTCAACCAAGGTCTGGTTGATGGATGATGGTCGGGTCGACCGATTTAGCGATGTCTTACAGATCGATTGTCAAAGGAAAGTTTTGATCACCGATAATTGAGTTATTAGTTTTGGTAGGGTGTTGCATACCAAAGGAGAACATTGATAACCAATCAACAATAGATTTCATACCAATGATTGAAATTTTACCTAATTTCATATCAAGGAATTAGATTTAAAGGTTGTTATAACAGTAAAAGTGTTAATGTTTTGTACAATGTTTTTGGGATTTTGAAGGCTCATGAACTTGTGGGGTGATTTTGAGGCCCTAAACGACATTTTTAGGCAATCAAAATCCATGAGAACAATGTGTAATTTTGGTATACTTTGTCTTTGCAACTTAAATAAAAGAACACAGAGAGAGATATCCAATGAGCTACTTCGGGTGAAAAACTGAGCTCGTATGAGAAAGTTACAGTTGAAACAATTAAGATAAAATTCAGGCACCGATTTACTTCCAGAGAGAATATCTCCTTTCTTAGAAGTCTGTTTGAGGCACATGAGTAGTCTATGCAAACATTATGAACCATTAAAGACAACCATGGAGCCATATTTGGAATATGGGTGTTGGCACAAGGGCAGACCCAGGGTTCAACGCTCAAGAGTGCACCAACAAAGCCCTAACTACTGGTCCTTTCGGCAACATCTGCGAAGAATATGAAGTCTCACCCAAGGTAGAGGCAGGGGTGGTTGCAAGACTCAGGTGTTTGTAACTTTAGCTGGGAGACAGATCTGTGATTTTATTTCTTACAACACACTTAGCATCAGTTATTCCTTAACATACATTCATTAATATACTTAGTAGAAGTCACAGAGCATCGCAGTGCATACTTATACTAAGAATGATTCAATACTTATTCATAGCAATATAGGTTAGATTCAACAGATCAAGCCCTAAGCATCTCATATATCAGATCTAATGTTCATTCATTCATCAACAACACAGAGCATGACTAGATCTACTTAACCACATCAAGCACTTAGCCAAGAAAGAGATACATACATAAGAGAGAAACACAAAACACTATACACACATTTACTGTGGTTCACCCCCACCTTGGGGATACATCCACAAAGTCTTCTTTATCTTATCTTGGTCAAGTAGTTACATCACAGAGATTTAACGACCCTTACTTTGCACAGGACAAAAGATCTGTGTAGATCGCTAGATCCTACTTCCTTTCTCTTCAACGTCAAACTATAACAACCTGCACTTAGCTCTCTGATCTCATGCACAGAGCACTCTAAGATACATCCGATCACACAGATCCCATTACTAGCACTAAGCTTTCATTCATACATCACACAAATGTACTACATTACTATCTCCCCTATCTTACTATCTATATTTCCTATTTATAGTTTACAAAATGGGCCTAAACGTGGGTAAACCCACGGGCCGACATCCCTTTCCCATTACATCAACCCAAAACCCTAAAATGGACCCCAAAATAGGTCTTGCTTCCTTATTTTCTGCTTCGCATTGCACTCCTTCCTTGGCAAGATGCCACAGTCCCAAAAGTGGTCGAGTAAGACCAAGTACTCTTCAAAACTTGGTCAAGGGCCAACAGGCTCCCAAAACTCACCTGTGACTCGTCCCGAGTCACTCAGGGCTGGCCAATTCCGCTTCAAATGCCTCGAGTGGCTTTGACCTGCTGTAGTGCGACAACCTGTTATTCAATAAATTCCTGGAGTACTGTGTCATTGAGTGGTCCTTCCAGGCATTGTTCTGCAATGATGACACCCTGTGCAAGTTGAGCTCCCTGTCTTTCAAGTTCGACGAACAGTTGGCATGCCTTCTCTTGGAGTGGTTGTAGTCATTGAGAGACATCCATTACTTTACTTTGTAGCGTGTGTACTTGTTGTTGGGCTGTGCATTGCTCTGCAAACCTCTTCATTATTTCGACTAGGGTCACGGACTTCGGCTGCCCTTGTAGCACGTCTGCATGCTTCTTTGCTTCATGGAGTTGTGCCTCCAATGTCCACAATTATGGATTCTCTGCGAGGGTTTCATAGGTCTGGGCGCTTCTGGTGCTTAACTGCCTACATTCTGAAGCCAAAGTTTTTAATCGGTCGACTACGCTTCGAGCAGTGGATTCTCTTAGATCTATTATCTCTTGGGGTGTCTCAGGCACAGTGCGGAGCTCCAGATCCATGATGCACTGTTGAAGTTGTTGGATTACTTATTCCAGTTGGGTCACCTATTGTGGAAGACGATCTTTCATCTTCACTTCTATGATTGTCACAGAGCGTAGTGCCTTGTGAACTCTTTCTTATGTTTCAAGTTGATCTGCTAGCAATTAGTCCTTGCTCTGTTGTAACTGGGCTTTTTCCTCCTCCCATTTCACTTGTAAGTCAAACTGCTCCTGTTCTTCCTTTCTCCATTTCTCTTCATGTGTGCTCTGTGCTTGCGCCAAAGCTTGGGTGGATTTTTCTATGTCTTCTTGAGCTCATTGAAGGCGAGCTTCAACTTTCTCGGCGATCTGGCATAACTATGTGGGCTTATCGCCTGTTCCTGATATTTCCATTGTTAATGGTGCCGTAGAAGCTACTTGGCTGGAATGAAGTGCCTGCTGCACTTCTTTGAATTCACCTGTGATCCAGCGGAATAGTTCCTCCTGCTTTGCTTCTTGCTTTTCCACAAGCTCTAATGAGACATCTTTCAGTGCGGAAATTAAGAAGTCAAAATCATCCAGGGTAAGCGTAGTCTTAAGCATGGTCCAGGTGGCCTTAGTTTTCTTTCTGGATGAGGGCCTCGGTGGGGTAATCTTCCTTTTCTTGGAGGGATCTGCCTCGTCCCTAGGTGGGGTAACCTCACCTTTTTTATGTTTAACTTCTATGCCCCCTAGTTCTTCATCATCACCTCCCTTCGCAGGTGAGAGCGAAGCAGTCTTCGTGGATGTCCTATGGATAGATTGAACTTCCACATCCTTCTTAGTCTTGTGCGGTCCTGGTATATTTGGAATAGCTTCAGGGCTATCTACGTCGGACATCTCTCCGAGGTCTACTGTAACAAGGAGGTCTGCCAACCATTCCTTGGTAATATCCTCTAGGTCATCTTCTGTCAGCTTGTAATATAATTGGAGTTATTGTTTGTGCTCGTCTGTGCACACTGTGATGTAGGTGAAGTGACGATCTACGCTAAATTTCATCAAAGTTCGAAACCTATGAAGAGTGTTGGGTGTAATGCGCGGTGTAGACTGAATGGCATTCTTCATCTGAATGTAGTACACATGGAAGATGATATTGGATTTCCACTGTTTGTTCATGTCGCTGGAGTACCACAGCGTATAGAAATTTGTGGCCAGGGGTTTGAAGGGTTCGATCTCCAGAAACGTGGCTCCCCTGAGCAGTTCCCACGTTATGAAGGTGATGAGTATGAGAAACCTGCTAAAGTGTAACTCATACCCTTGGTCCTGCGCTTGTCTAGAATCAATCTCTAGTTGATTTATGAGGTATTTCACCCAGTTCATTTGTAGACCCTCTACGCACTTCCCTGAGAGGTCAACTACAAATCTGGTCACCTATGTAGGTCTATTTTTTTGGACTAACTTTCCTGCGATCAACTGGAAACTAAAGTGTATTGCTGCATTCTCAATGGAGTCTACCTTGTAACATCGTGTGCCTTTCTCCAGATCTCCATATGTGTCTTTTATTTGTTGAGCGAGAACATGATCTACGGTCTTTCTAGGGTAAAAGTCCTACGGGTCAGGGCCCTTCATTCTTAGCCCAGTGATCCGATTGATCAGAATTGGATCCACGGTGATGCGCTAATCTAACCATAGGTATCCTCCGTGGTAGCAGGAAAAAAACAATCAAACACAGACATTTACTTCCTGATGCCTCCCGAAATGTGGAATCTTCATTACGTTGAGGACGGTTGACTACGCAAGGTTATGGGTCCATTGTTGCGTTACAATATTGGGGTTCTTTCCTTTTCTAATATTCAAATACTTGTGCGGGGCTAGCATACTGTATACTTTGCGATCTCCAAGATCAAAATCACTGAATTTCAACGAGGTGAGCTTCTCCTAGTCAACATGAACTGCTCGCACCCGTTTCGGGAGGTACACAGTGACTACAACATAGTTGAAGTCTCTGGGTATAGAGTCTCGATTCACTGGTCCACTTAGTGGTGGGATATATTTAGGCAAAATTCTTGGGATCATATTCACACTAGCGAAGTCATTTCCGAGCTTAGATTGTCTTTTCGAAGGCAGTTGGGATGGTCCTGCTTGAGTAGTGGAAGGGGAAGCTGGTAGTACGCCCGAGGATGATGCCTGTACACCTGTAGACATTTTTCATTCTTACATGACTCTCTCAGCCATTAAATCAATTAGAACTTCTTCAACAATTTTCTCAGCAGCGCTGAGCTTGTTCGACATACAAACTTGGGTCAGCTGGATCAAGTGCAAAAGGAATTCAGAGATGACAGTAAATATGTTAAGGTCCTAACCTACACATAGGTAGATCAATGTATTTGGATGTAATAAAGGTCAATATTAATAAGGCCTTTCAATAAAATAGAATAAGGCGGATGTAAGAAGACCTAATAGAAGCTTCTGCTTCTAGAAGGATCTTCCTCTAGATGCTTCTCTTAATAGACATATTTAGTATAAATAAGGGTCGAGGGTATGAAAACCCTAGCTTGGAGATTATTGTAACAGAGCACTGCTCAACTGGAGGTTTCCCCCTCGAAGAGGCATGTGAACATTGCTTTCTGAATCAAAGTGCTATTTCAGTTGTTGTTCTCATATTATTTCTATGTTATTATGGAGATTATGCTGGTTATATTATTGTTATTCTGCCATTTCTAGCATTTTATTTCTGTTCTGCATATTTATTATATCTAGTATCTTGCAAGTGGTATCAGAGCACCTTCCTTAGCAGAAATTGTGGGTATTTTTTTTCCAGGGTAGAGACGTATTCCGATGTATTTAAAACACAGAGATCTATCGTTACATGCATAAACTCGCAGTTGATGGATTCATACATGCAAGAAATACAAGTGGTTCTTAAATGCACATCTGTTGGCCACCCTTGTAACCCCTGTTGGTACCCCTTCGAGTGGTAGTGCATCAGACAACACCTGTGTATGGATCAACCTAGATTTCCTGAAGCCCTCTTTAGATAAACCTATCGGCCGCCGGACTTCTATACTGTCACCAAGAATAGCACTCGGGAAGATACTCTCTAGTACCTGGGTAGTCGGGTAGTACAGATAAGGGTATGGTCTATCCTCCTTAGTTAGTTCCCTGAGATATTGGGCTGAGTACTACTGTTGGACCCCACACGTATATCAGAGAGCTATAGCACAGGGTAAACCCTTGTCTGTAGAACCCTTGAATACCTAACACTTGGGGAACATAAACAAATTAAACCGGCCAGATCTATTGCCGCGCAATTGTGTTCGGGTTGCCAAGTAAATACACATTTATTTATGGTTAAGAATTTGGGGATTTTAGCACTGCAGCATTCTTCATACCGAAGTATAACCCCGTAGCTATAAAAAAAAAAAAAAAACTGTAAAAACAAAAAAAGGTATGGAAATTTTTTCACCATTATTTGAGACCTATTCCATTAGATTAATCTCTTCTCCCTTATCACATTCATCCATATCATTTTTTTTCAAAATTATTTTACCCCGCCCACTCCCTTTTCAGTTCACCCATCCTCATGGCCCATACCCATAGCCAAGAACTGGAGTCTTGCTTCAACACCTTGCAATCTAGTTTCCTTGAGACCCAAAAAGAAGTGCAACAACTCAGTGATACTATTGACTACCGTGATACATCCATCAATACCACCATAAATGCATCCATGTAGTCTGCAATGGAGGAAGTCAAACAAGAACTGACCACCCATCTTGAATCTGTCTTTGCATCACTCTGCACCAAACTCAAGATCCCTACCGATGACCCTTTTCCTGATGCACATACAAAGACTGAAGGTGAAACTTCTTCCCATTCCCATACCTTTCAGCCCCATCACTTTCAACGGGACATACGCCTTCTGCGGGTGGATGTAACCAAATTTGATGGCTTGGACCCCACTGGTTGGGTCACCCAAATGGAACATTATTTCTCTCTCTACAACATTATAGATGACTTGGCCAAACTCTGGTATGGTGTTCTCCATCTAGATCAAGAACGCTGGCAATGGTGGTAATGGAGAAAAACTTCCCATCAAGGGTATATTACTTGGACCCAATTTGTGACTAAGATTTATGAACGCTTTGACACTGACACCAACCATTTGGGCCGTTTGACAAAATTGAAACAATCAAGAACAATAGAAGACTTCATAGCTACATTTAAGCGCCTGGATTTTTGAATAGAGGGCATGACTGATGCTTTCTTTCGAGAGTGTTTTATCAGTGGCCTTAAGGAGGAGATTCAGGCCCATGTCCTCATGGCTCGACCTGCGAGTTGGGTGGAGGCTACTAAAAAAGTTAAAGAAGCACAACAAATTGTTTCCTCTCAAAACCGTAAGCCTTCCTTTATCCCTCACCCTAAAACAGTAAACCCCACTACTCCCTTCGCCTCATTAATGATCCAAAAATTAACCAGGGATGAAATGGATGAACGCCAACTCAAAGGCCTCTGTTATAATTGTGATGACAAAAATTTCCCGGGACACAAATGTAAGGAAAAAAATATTTTTATGGCCATCTCTAAGGATATTTTGAAAGAGGATGTTGAAACTCCCCTTGTGCCCGAGTCACCATAAATCACTGACATAAACCCTCCCTTCGACCCTCCCGAAGTGGAACCAATCATTTCCCTCAATTCTCTCACTGGATTCTCTGCCCCCCAAACCCTCAAGTTAATCGGTTACATCAAGCACCGAAAGGTCATCATTCTAGTTGATAGTGGTAGCACCCACAATTTTATTCATCGCCACATTGCCCAAGAAACGCATTACTACATCCATGCTGTCAACAATTTCCAAATCATGATTGCCAATGGTGGTTCTATGAAATGTGGAGGGTGCTGTGAAAATGTGCATCTTCAAATCGATGACTACCACCTAAAATCCCATATGTTTGCTATTGACATGGGCGGTTGTGACATTGTGTTGGGTGTAGACTGGCTAAGGACTTTGGGTCCCATTCTCATGGATTTTCAGAACTTAACCATGCAATTCGACCAAGAAGGCCACCAATATAAATTCCAAGGCATCACTGCTAGTTCACATGAGGTCATCAGTTCCCATCTCATGGAAAATATACTCAAAAAAGGTCATTCTGGTGTCATTTCTCAACTCCATGCCATACAAGACACAGAGACACCCCCAGTGCCCCAAGACCTCCAAGACCTCCTTTCTAAACATCAAACAATATTTTCCACTCCCCAAGGACTCCCTCCTTCCTATGGTGTTCATGATCATTCCATTCCCCTTGTCCCAGGAAGCCTTCCCCCCAATATTCGTCCATATCGCCACCCCTTTGCACAAAAAAATGAAATTGAGAAAATGGTCGAGGAACTCCTTAATGCAGGCGTCATCCATCCTAGTACGAGCCCTTACTCATCTCCGATCGTCATGGTACTGAAGAAAGAAGGTTCTTAGAGAATGTGTCCTGACTTTCGTGTTCTCAACAAACTGACCATCAAAGACAAATTTCCCATTCCTGTAATTGATGACCTCCTGGATGAATTGAGTGGCGCCCAATTCTTTACCAAACTTGATCTTTGCTCGGGCTATCACCAGATATGTATGAAAGAGGTATACAGTCCCAAGACAACCTTTCACATTCATGAGGGCCACTATGAGTTTTTGGTCATGCCATTTGGCTTGTGTAATGCCCCCTCCACCTTCCAGAGCCTCATGAACCATGTCTTCCACCCTTTTCTCCGTCATTTTGTCTTAGTTTTCTTTGATGATATCGTCATCTATAGAAAAACCTAGACAAACCATCTTACTCATGTGGATCAATTTCTCCACCTACTCTCTCAGCACCAACTTTTCCTGAAACAGTCGAAATGTGCTTTTGGTGCCTCAAAAATAGAATACTTGGGTCATCTGGTGGGAAAGGATGGTGTCAGGGTGGACCCGAAAAAAATTAAAGCTATGCAATACTGGCCGCACCCAAAGACTCTCAAAATCTTGCGTGGATTTTTGGGCCTAACAGGGTATTATCGCAAGCTTGTTAAGAACTATGAAAAGATTGCAACACCTCTCATGACTCTCCTCAAAAAGAACTCTTTCACTTGGACTCCAATAGCTGCTCAAGCTTTTCAAACCTTGAAGACGACCATGTGCACCACTCCAGTTCTGGCCCTTCCCGATTTTACAAAGACCTTTGTGTTGGAATGTGATGCCTCAGGGAAAGGAATCAGCGCTGTCCTTATGCAAGAGGGTCAACCTTTGGCCTTCACTAGCAAGCAACTATTTGAAAGGAATCTAGGCAAACCCATTTATGAAAAGGAAATGTTGGTGATTCTGCATGCCATTGAGCTGTGACGTCCTTATCTCTTGGGGCAACGCTTCCAAATTAAGACCGACCATCAAAGCCTCAAGTACTTTCTGGAACAACACATTTCCTCTTAGGAGCAACAAAAATGGGTGACTAAGCTCTTTGGATATGATTATGAGATCATTTACAAGAAGGGTAAAGACAATGTCGTGGCAGATGCACTGTCTCAGAAATATGAAGACGAAGGATCCCTTTTTTCTCTTTCCTTCATTGTACCTGATTGGCTCCAAGCTATAAAGGCTTCAAGATCCCAAAAGTTTGCATCTCATCCAACAATTGCAGAACAAGGCTCCGACTCCCCCAGGGTACTCCTGGCCATCACTGACACAAGAATTCACCAACTGAGGAATAGATCCATTTCAGAGTATCTCATTAAATGGAGGAAACTACCGACTTAAGATTCCACTTGGGAAGATGAGTCTTTTATACAGAAGAATCCAGAGTTACTCAAGCATTGCGGACAACACTTGTCTCAAGGGGAGGGGCATGTTAAGCCCTAATATTGTCTCATTACCCCTATTGGAGCCGCCTTTGTTTTTGGCCTGTCACAATTTTCAATTTGATGCTTGAAGTCTAAAGTTGGTTTTCTTTTGCCATCCGAGAAGATGAGACCTCTGAAAGCTGGTCTCATGAGCAGCGAAATTTTCTTTTACTCTTGAAATAAGCCCTACCTTTCATGGAAGTTTTCCCTCTTTTTTTGGTTTTGTTTCAGGATCTCGCTAGTCGGATACCGTAATTCATAAATTCATATGGCCCGAGTCATGAAACGGCGAAGTCGTTTTTAATTTTCACTCTAAGAAATAACCAGGGTAAAGTATTTTAACTTGTGATTAGACGTCGTCGGGGTTTCGCGCCTCGGCGTCTGTCGAATCAAAATTTTTATTTTTACAACCCCGAGAGCCGAGAACGCGAGGCCTTTTCTGGATGACCCTTGACAAGGGTTAGAGGCAAAAATCTAACCGTGGTAAAAATCCGTTCTCAGCGTTTCTCCACTCGGAACTATCTTTTTGAAAGTTACGGCGTCTAAAACCCCGACTCACGAAGTCGCGATGTAATTATAGCATGATTAATTAATCACCTAATCCAAGTTTTTCTTACTCTTAATTGAGTCTTAATTATTGCCATCTCGCGGTTTCGCGACTCGGCATACTAATCTCCCAAAAAAAATTCTTCGAATTTCTGAGTCGCGATACAGCGAGTAAAACGATTATAAAATTAATTATGCCTTAAATCGCGATTACCTTTAATTAAACCAAAGTCGGTCCTCGCGATCTCGCGAGTTGGAGATTCAAAATGTTAAAAGAAAATCCACGATGTAGCGAACGGCGAGAAATTGATTAACGTTGGTAAGATTTGATAATTTAAGATAAAGTATGATATATCCCGCGCCTCAAGGCTTGCACGTTTCCCGAGGTAGCCACTTGCTCTCCATATTTCGACTGACTGTCAAACCGCCAAAAATTTATGACATTTATGGAGAAATGGGGTAAATCTACGCATATAAGATCGGATTTTATGAAGTGAATTTATTTCTAATTACGAATTGACAGGTTATTTTGAAAAGTATCGAGTTTTCAAATATATATAAGAGTTACTTTTCATTATAACTAACGCATTTTCATAAGCACACAGAGCTCGTCATTTCCGAGTGAACTAATTTCTGCATGTATACGCAGTTCTATCACAGAAGGGCGAAAACTCAAGCTTCGGCTATGGCTCCACGTAAAGTAGCTAAGGCGAATATCGAGGTCGCAGGGCTCAGCTCAGACAATGTTTCCGACACTTCACCTTGGAGTGTCGACTCGGTCCCCAGCTGGTCTTTTGTTTCAGACATTCTGCAATCAGAATTGGTGAATTATTCTTTTCCGTCTTTTACCATTCGACTGAAAAGGTGTGGCCGTCTTTTCCCATTCGGCTGAATTCTTATTCTTTATTGGATTTCGGGCATGCAAAGGCCGAGGCTGCAGCCCTGGAAGACCTGAAGTTGGTCTCCATCGAGTATAAGAAACATGATCCGCAGAGGGTTGTAAGCAACCATTTAGAAAATTATGGGCTCAAGAGATTCGAGCATGAGAATTCACCCTCGGATGATATTTTCCGAGGGGCGAGGTCTTATGAAGAAGTTCTAGACCGGATCCAATCCTTGGCACCCGAAGACACAGTCGCTGTATTGAGATTCTAGAAAAATAGACGAAGCTATCTCCCCGCTGTGTTGGGAGGTTCGGGTGTTTTCGAGACACAACAAAAGGACGCGGAAATCTCCAAAGATGCTACTCCTGACTTAGGAAAACAACAGGACAATGAGGAACCAACGAAGAAGCCCGAAGCAGAGGAAAAGACTCCGGACCCGCCCAAGAAACAGAATCCGGAGGCTAAAGTAAAAACTCCAGACCCGCCAAGGAAACAGAAGTCGGAGATTGAAACAAAGACTCTAGTGCCGCCAAAGAAGCAGAATCCTATCGACACTCCGAGAGAGTCGACAAAACAAATTAGAGAACCCATCACCTCGGTCACACCATTGCAGTCAGCACAGGGAAATGTCAGCGAGGGATGGATATTTAATGAAGAAATGAGGCCCATAAGAGCAGAGGAACTCCCTCCAAATGAGTTCTTCTTTGATAAAAAGAGGAAAGCGGTGGTGAAAAGGGAATTCTACCAAGAGGGAGATTCGACTGCTAGGAAGTTCAAAGTTATGACCGATGGGAAAAATAAAAAGAATGAGCAATTCGCCACAGACATCATAGGGATGCTAGGAGCGTATTCATCGACGAACCAATTTTTGGTCGGACTTTTGAAGAACCAACTCAATAGGAAAAATCGCTTGATCAGGACACTCGAGGCCAGATTGGCCTCGACCACAGAAAATACTCAGGGCCAGGTGAGCGCGGAGATAGAATTGGCCCGACTGGCGGATAAAAATGAGATAGAGGTGCTTAAAACCAAGCTTGAGCAAGCACATCTAGTGGTCCGAGAGGGTCGGATACAGGCGGGCCAATAGAGGACTATGATTTCATAGCTGCAGGCTCAGGTAGAGATCGCCGAAAGTAGGATGATCGACGTCGAGGGGTTTAAATCCTGAGCGATCGTGATTCAGAACAGGATCTCTTCTACACAACAGAGTTTTCTCGCTAAAGTGGGAGCGATCCGAGAGAATTGTCTGTTGATGAATCAGGTTTCCGAGCACCTGACTGTCAGGGAGAGGGATGATGAAGAGGCTCGGGTCACCTTCCAGGAGGTGGTGATAGCCATGAATAACAAAGTTTTGGCAGGTTCTCTCGGGCTCGCCATCCCAGAACAAACCAGAGGTAATATTCTGTTGAAGGATTGGGAGCACAACATTGCCCTGGGCAAGGAACAAGCTCAAAAGGTAACCAATTCATTAGAAGAAGCCTTCAATTCTATAGATGGCGAGCTGTTGGGTATGGACAGTGGAGGTGACGCAGAAACATTGATACAAATGAATGTGGAACATATCTCGCTTGATCTGAAAGAGAAATATGAGAGAGATTCGGTTGATATCTCTCAGATAGATATGGTGGACATGGCCCGAGTTGATAAGCACTTGATCCAGCCCAGCACGCAACGAAGTTCCCTCGGCATCATCGATGCACAAATGGGGGACAAGTTGCAACAGTTAGCCCGAGAGTGTTACTTCGCCGAGGCCAGATGTCAAGCGGAACCTTCATGGCTCATATCTCATCTTGTGGAAAGATGTATCACCTGCACCGAGTCTGTGCGAAGACGAGCACCTGACAGTAAGTGAAGATAGAATTGGAGAAATGGAGCGATTGCTCTCCCTTCTGTCATAACTGAAGTTTTGCGACTATTGAGATTCCATCTGCTTTGTAAAAATTGTATAAATATACCCCCAAGAGAAATAAACGGGGCTAGACCCTTTTTGAGTTATTTGTAATAGAGTTTTTACATTGAGAGTTAATACAAGCAGATCTGGAGATTCTCAATTCCGTCACTTCTATATCACAAGTTTGCTTCCTTGTATCTCATTTTTACATTTCAATTCATATTCATAATTGATGTGCTTCATTGTAATTTAGTACGACCACTACTATAACGAATGAATTTGGATTTTCTGTAATTGTTTATTGCCTTTCCTCTGCACCAACTATCAACTATGTAAGACCAATCTGCAGTTTCAGAATTCTACATATATTCTTTGTTACATCAGTTATTTTCTTACATATTTTCCTCTCCTGTTTATGTCGTGAGTTTTCCACTGGTTGGAATTTTACTTTATAAATGGCTAAATGTTTTTCTATCATCCCACCTCTTTTATAAAAATATGATACAGTTACGGGAACGAGCCTTAGATTTAAATCTATATATTATTTCTGCAACTGTAAGTTCTCTTTTATAAGATCAAACTGAGACAACATTTAATCTTTCCTAAAAGTCTTTTATATCTTTACTGTTCCCCCATGACAGTCCCTATACCAACTCAACCTAACGTCGAACCTGGATTATTGAACCAAACACACATCGCCCTAAACCTTTTCAACACTATCCTTAAAACAACAACTAACCGGGTCGAACTTGAACAATCATGGGAAACCATTGAACGAGACACAAATATTCAGAAATAGTTCGAAGCCAGACAACCCCAATGAAGAAATCTCCCTTAGTTTCTTTCTCTGAAGGTTGATTCTCTCCCTTCTCTATTGTTATCACTGAAATCTCATCTGCACATGGCGACAAGAACTCCACATCATCAAAACAGCAATGAAGCCACTCATGGCACTGAATTAATTTCACAGCACTCCAGAAGGGCAAAAAACTATACAAAGTAACCAAAAATTGAAGGGCGCTTTACAACAGCTTGATGCGCGCGCACATGCGCGGGACAAAAACGTGTTACTAGCGCATGCGCGCCCGACGCGCGACTGTCAACACAAAAACCCACGCATCTACTAATACAACGCATTAATTGCATAAGTCGGCCTCCTGACCGACTACAGACCGCCCCCCAAGATGATTTGACTCTCGAATCAGATCCGGCTCTGCAGAATCGGCGGATTAATGACCTAAATAAACCCTAATGCGCCCCTATTCACATTTGGAGAAGGTTACGTGACCGCCCGTAAAATTGCTATAAAAGGTCATGAGGGTACACTGTTTCAGCAGAGAATTCGAAGCACCGTTATGCTTCTCAGATGGTTCAAGGCTCCTCCTTTGACAACAAATCCATCAGCTTCATCACCCAGAGTTCTTTCACTGCTGTTTGCAGTTCATTTCATTTGTAAGGAAAGCATTGTGTTGAGGGCCCCGAAGAGCCTTTCGCTGGAGGGAGAAGGAACCCCCAGTCTCTTTCTTCAGCGTGTGCTCTGGTTTCATTAATACACCAAGCCTGAAACCATTGATTACCCCTGTGTCTTATGTTTGATGTTTTTGTTTATTTTCGCAGTGTTATTTTCTTTCAGTTGATAGTTAGATTGTAGTTAGTTTTGTTTTCTGTTAACCCTATGCTGCCACAGATGTTCTGCCCTGATGAACCCAACAGGGTATGCAGAGCGCTCTCCATTTTTCTCACCTGGTGACCATTTGAACGCGAACATCTATATCCTAACCACTTTTGGATGCCTTGACACTGTACTTTTGAGCCTTAAGTACAGACTCAGGAACAACATCTTTCTGGCGCCGTTGCCGGGGATCGAAGTTACGAAATCTTTTTCCCTGGGAAAATGACAATTGTTTTTTGTTGAAAGTGTAACCCTTTGATAGTGAACAAAGGGTGGCCCCCTTTAAGGCTTTTTATCTTTCACTTGGCGACTCCACGAAGAAATAAACTGGCATTCGGTTGAAGGAATACCAGACAAAACCCAGATGGTGAGCAGTTCACACCAGTTACTGATCCCGAAAAAATTCTAAGAGCGAGAGGCTCTTTTAAGCCAACCGCTGCAGTTTACCAGCTTGAAATCCCGTCGCTAAAGGCCAAGAATCCTTCCGAACCCTCGACCTCGCTCAGTCATTTCTTTGACGCTAAACATTTAACACCAATATTCTCCGAAATTAGGAGTGAGTTTCATCCAACAGTCCCCTTGATACAGAGGGGAAAGTACCTTCTTGAAGGCACGTCGGCTTTTGAAACACCATCATATCTTCAGTTAAATTTCTCGACTTCTCCAAATCCTGAAGAGTGTGTTACACACTCGTTTCTCACACTAGTCAGTTTTCCTAACTTCATCTCTTGCAATTCCGAGGAACCAACTCCTCGCGTTCTTTATCTTTCCTCCTCAGAGTCTCCCCTTAGCGAAGAAAATAAAGTTCCCCTCTTATTTTTCGAAAATCCCCTTTATAAATTTCCATAGACAACGATGGCGGCCATCGGAGGAGCAGGTGGAGGGTTTATAGGAGGAGGAGGAGGGTTTGGCGGAGGAGGAGGGGGAGGAGTCCCCCTAGGAGGAGGCGAAGGAGGAGGTCCTCTAGGAGGAGGCAGAGGCCAAGGGCCTCCCCCCCCTCCCAGAGTTTTTTCAAAAGTCACAGCGAGATACGCTCCATTAGTATTGCCCGTCCCCCTACACGATCTTCCAGAAAACTACATAAAAAACTTACCGAAATTCACCAGGGAGGGGGATCTGACTGCGGCCGAGCATATAATTTTTTTTGACCAATTCGTAGATATCTTCGGTATCGAGCACGAGGATGTGTATTCTAGACTCCTTGTCCAAACCTTTGAAGGTCAGGTCCGAACTTGGTTTCGGAGCCTACCCATAGCCTCTATCCTGTCACATGATGCTTTGGAAGATGCTTTCCTCAGACAATGGGGAGAGCGGAAAGACCATCTCTATTATCTAACAGAATTTGGGTCTTTGAAGAAAAAGAACTCAGAAACAGTCTTGGAATTCATCTAGAGATTCAATAAACTGTACAATAAAATCCCAGCTGAAGTCAAACCTTCTCAACCCGCGACCAAAGTGACTTTCGCCGGAGCTTTTGAGCCAGATTTCGCACTACTTCCGTGAGAACGAAGGGGAGCCACCTTAGACCGTATGCAGGACGATGCGGTAGAAATATAATCTAATATTATGGCTTCAGGTAAACTTAAGGCTAGAGTAGAGACTAGAAACCGAGAGACCAGGCGCTTTAGAGAACAAGCTGGCCCTTCAGGGTCCAACAGATCCTCAGATGATAGGGTGGATGATATGGCTAGAGTTATTAAAGAGTTGTCGAATAAAGTAGCCCGAATGGATCTTGAACAGGACAAGGCTGACCCTTATCCCAAAAATGATTTCAGGAGAAATCAAAACCCTCCTAATCAACAAAAACAAATAAAAAGTGAGGATCAAAGGATACATGCCCCTTTAAAGACTGAAAATTTTATAGGAGCGAACAATTTTCAAGACTACGAAGATTCAGATAACGACGTCACAGACTTCGATGATGACTTTAGTCAACCATACCTGACTCGCGAAGACTATGAAAAGTCCTTACACACTCCAAAGTAGTCAAATGAGAGTGAGGAGGGTGATCACACCGAGATCTATGACTCTAAATCAGAAACTGAGGTAATGATGGTTGATTTCCAGCCAAAGTACAATCTAAGATCTAAAAATAATCCCACCTCCGTGACTCAACCCAAAAATATCCTTCAAAGAGGCCAAACTTATGAGCCTCCTTTAGATGAGATCCCACTACCAAACAACAAAACCAGGAGAGTAGGCACTCAAGAGTCCGAGGCGGAAAAAGTTGGAACTCAAACTCAGGAAACCGCACCCGTAAATAATGCTACGTCTTCAACTAGGATCATGAATGATAAATCTGTCCAGACAAATAATTCAGGAAGAAAAATTTCAGAAGTCTCCACTAGAGAAACAGATAAGATGAGCAGAGCTTTTAATTTTGAAAATGAGTTAAACAAAATTAAGATACCGATCCCGTTGGTGGAATTAGCAAAAAACCTCGGTTATCGCAAACAAATTACCAAAATGATAGGTGTCTCTGAGCTAGAAAGCCAGTCTGATGTCATAAACTTGGAAGATGATAGACCAAACATGACTTTTGGTCCCCATTTTGAAGGGCTAAAGACAACGTCGCTCCTTTTTATATCACCCTGAACATACATGACCAGTTGCTACATAATTGTATGTTAGACTCCGGAGCTTCTCATAATGTTATGCCCAAAATTATAATGGAGAAGCTAGGTCTCCAGATCACAAGACCTTATGGAAATATGTACTCCTTTGATTCGAGGAAGGTTAAATGCATGGGAATGATAAAGGATCTGGTGGTTACCATGGTGCAGGTCCCTGTTAAGAGTATCCTGATGGATGTGGTTATCGTTGATATCACCCTAAGTATGGTATGCTGTTATCTAGGTCATGGGGAGCCAAGTTGGGGGGTTCTCTTTAGTTAGACATGACTTATGCCACGATCCCTGTGTTCGGTGGTCAATTTACTTGTTTATACAGGGAAACAAGATTAGCATATACGGTCAGTGATCCTCAAAACTCGCATAACTTCCCTATTTACATTGCAGACCAAGATTTGGGAAATTGCATCCTGTCTTTTGATGATGGTCTCGACAGTTTCCTGGAGGAAATCGATACAAAACAAGAAGAGGTGAACCTCATAACAAAAGAGCTGTGTAGTACTGGCGTCTGGAAGATGTATTTTGATGGTGCTTCGTCTTCTGAAGGGGCAGGCGCTGGAGTTCTTTTGGTGGCACCTGAAGGTAAGTTCATTGTTCCTTTCTCTTACCATTTACAGTTGGACATATATTACACTAATAACGTGTGCGAGTATGAGGCATTGATATTAGGATTAGAGGCTACCAAAAAGCTAAATATAAAAAACTTGGAGGTGTATGGTGATGCTGAATTAATAGTAAAATAGGTAAACCGACAGTACATGGCCAGGCATCCCAGACTAAGAGCGTATAGAAATTGTACTTGGGATCTCATGGAATTTTTTTTCTCATCTGTGAATATCGATTTTATCCCTCGCGCAGAGAATCTGCATGCTGATGCATTGGCAAAGGCAACTTCAACCTTCTCGCCTCCCACGACCTTCAAACTGAAATACCACATTGAAATCAGATACAAACCCTCCATACCTGATAATATACGACACTGGAAAGTCTTTGAAGATGACGAACAAATTAAGAAATTCCTTACAGCAGTAGGCGAATTCTATGAAACTCATGCTGACCAAGAAAATCAGAACGAATCGATGTGGATCATGCAAGAGGGAGAGGAACCTGAAATCTTCCGAGAAAAAATTGTGGATCATCGTATGCTGGTCCTTAAAAGCAATCAGATTCCCAAAGGATTGATTCCTTTGGAAAGACTCTTTGATCAGAACGATGTACCTATAAAGTCCACTTTGTAGCCCCAACCAGAGGAGGTGGAGGACTGTGATTTAGGAACCGAAAAGGTACCCTGGATGGTAAAGATATCGAAGTTCCTCCCTCCCAAAGAAAAAGATAAGTATAAATACTTACTCAGACAATACAAAGATGTTTTCTCTTGGTCCTATGATGAATTGAAAACGTATGACACTTCCATCATCGATCACAAGATACCCTTGAAGCCTGGGGTCAAACCGTTTAGGCAAAAGCTTAGGCAAATTAACCCCATTCTGTTACCCGTGATAGAAAAGGAAGTTAAAAAACTCTTGGACGCAAAAATAATCGTGCCTCTGAGATACTTGGACTGGGTAGCTAACCTAGTTCCAGTTAGGAAAAAGAACGGGGAAATCCGACTCTGTGTGGATTTCCGAAACTTAAACAAGTCGTCTCTCAAAGATAATTACTCGCTGCCTAAGATGGACCATGTTTTGGAAAATGTTGTTGGAGCTAATCGAATGTCTATGATAGATGGTTTCTCTGGTTATAATCAGATCGCTATGAATGAACTGGACAGGGAAAAAAATTCTTTCACCACACCCTGGGGTACTTTCATGTATGACAAAATGCCTTTTGGTTTGATGAATGCAGGGGCCACTTTCCAGCGAGCTATGGACATCGCTTTCGTGGGAGAAAGGGACAAGGTCATAGTCATTTACCTTGATGATCTGACGTTTTTTTCTAAAACTGACGAAGAACATTTGATGCATCTAAGACAGACGCTCGAAAAGTGCCGCAGGTTTGGTCTATCCCTGAATCCAAAGAAATCACATTTCGCTATGAGGGAAGGTAAGCTTCTGGGCCATGTCATATCTAAGGAAGGAATCAGGATTGATCCTAAGAGGATTGAAGCGATAGATACTATCTCTATACCTAGAAATATAAAAGAAATTCAATCATTCTTAGGAAAGATAAAGTTTCTAGGAAGGTTCATTCCCAATTTCGCTGAAATTGTTAAACTGATTACAGGAATGTTGAAGAAGGATAGCGGGGTAAACTGGACCACCGAGGCCAGGGCGTCATTCGCGCATATTAAAAAAGTCATAAGCGAGGCACCTGTGTTAGCAAGTCCGGATTATCTAAAAGATTTTATCATCTTCTCTTTTGCTTCCGAACATACCATCGTCGCGGTACTCTTGCAGAAAAATGAAGAGGGGTTCGAGCAGCCGATAGCATTTTTTAGCAAAAGCCTCAAAGATGCAGAACTGAAATATGACATAATGGAAAAACAAGCATACGCAATGGTAAAAGAATTGAAATCATTTAGGACCTATGTGCTACATTAAAAAATAATCGCGTATGTGCCCACCAGTTCTGTAAAATACATATTGATACAACTGGATAGTGACAGAAGACGAGTGCGATGGCTCGCTAAAATACAAGAATTCGATCTGGACGTCAAGCCGACTAAATTGATAAAGGGGAAGGGTCTGGCCAAACTCTTGGTTGAGTCGAATCTTAGAGCTCTTGATATTAATTGCCTACAAGAAGAAGACAAAGACACACACCCGCACGAGCTGGATGACCAAATAGATCCAAGTAAGGTCGAGGAAAAGTTCATATTGTCGGACTAGTATAAAGACATAGTGTTCTACTTGTTAAACCTAAAATGCCCAGATGGACTATCACCAGCCAAATGTAGAACTTTAAAACTCCATGCTGTGAAATATTGCATCGCCGAAAATCAACTATACTGGAAAGATCCACTCGGGTTCCTGCTAGTTTGTTTGGTTGAGTCGAAAACTCCACGGGTTATAGAGAAATTTCATGAAGGAGTTTGTGGAGGACACCATGCATGGAGAGCCACAACCTACAATATCTTGAGGGCCGGATACTATTGGCCGAAACTATTTTCAGACGTCAATGACAAAGTGCGTGCATGCAACCCTTGTCAAATATTCGCTGGTAAACAGAAACTCCCTGCACTACCACTCGTTCCAGTAAAAGCCGAAGCTCCATTTCAACAATGGGGTCTAGACTTTATAGGGGAAATTAATCCTCATTCCAGTGCTCAACATAAGTGGATCCTGACAGCTATGGATTATTTTACCAAGTGGGTGGAAGCCATTCCAACCAAAAGGGCAACAAACTCGGTGGTGATCGATTTCTTGGAAAACAATATTTTGTCAAGATTCGGGTGTCCCCGAAAGATAGTTACCGATAATGCCCAGGCATTCAAATCTATGGCTATGATCACCTTCTGTCAGAAATACAATATCGTTCTCGGCCATTCCACTGCATATTACCCCCAGGGGAATGGATTGGCCGAATCATCTAACAAGAGCCTGGTGAACATAATCAAGAAAGTACTGGATGAAAATAAAATATCTTGGCATGTGCACTTGAAATACGCATTATGGGCGAACCGCATCAACACTAAAAGGTCTATCGGTATTTCGCTGTTTCAAATGGTCTATGGGATGGAGGTGGTACTACCTATAAACCTGGCGCTGCCAGTGATGAAGCTATGGCAGGATCAAAATGAAGAACCAAATCATGTAACTAGGAGAATTAACCAGCTGATCGAGGTTCAACAACATAGAGTTGAGGTTGATGAAAAAATGCAGAAGTACCAGGATGAGATGAAAGCACTGTTCGATCTTAAGGAAAAGGACCGGGAATTCCTTCTAGGTGACTTAGTACTAAGATGGGATGAAAGGAAAGAGGAAGCCGCGAAGCATGGTAAATTTGACCACCTCTGGTTTGAGCCATTCAGGGTCTTGGCTCCAGAAGGAAAAAATTCCTTTCTGCTGGAAAACATCGACGGAGAAGTCCTCAGCGCCCTTGTCAACGGGCGATATCTGAAACATTACATGACATAACAGTTGCCATCAAAATAATAATAATAATAATAATAATAATAAAAATAAAAATAAAATAAAGTTTGTGTACATACCTGCATTTTTATTATCCTTTTGGATTTCTGTTTTTCTGTTCATAATTTTTAGACATATTTCGAATAAAGTCCGTATTTTCTTTTTACAGGATTCTAGCTGCATGCAAAGCTAGTGGGAAGAGTGATTCGCAAGACGATATCAGAAATAAATCGGCATGAAACAGGTGATACCTAAAATAGCTTCATAGTGCATAAAGAAAGTGAAAAGAAAAGGTAGAGGTGAGCTTTCTCAATACACATGTTATGAAAGACTGTTAAAGCAAACCAAGGTAACGTCATTCAAAATACAATATCAGCTAAAGTATTAGATAACAAGATTATTGCTTGGCTTGATACCCTTTGAATTAAAATAATTTGAATGATACACTAAATCTAAAAACAGTCGGTCAAAAATAATTGTCCCCAAAGATATCTACAAGAGCCAGCCTCGAACTGTTTTGATCTCCTGTATTTTCGATCGATGAATCACTGCCTTGTATCCTGCCTGCTTTCAGGTCTAACGTTTAACAAACTGCCATATTTTCATTTCATTACGAAGGAATAAAAGATTTCGTTTAATCCTTTTGAGTCTCAAAACAGATTGTGGAAAGAAAGCGGGTCTCCACAACTACTTGATCCCCTGCTAAGCGAAGGAACGTTTAGAGCGATCCTAACTTTCCTAGGTTTTTCAACAACATCGGAAGAATCAAAGCTTGCTCAAACAGGATGCCCCTTAAAAATTTACTTTCCTTTTCTCCCTAAGAACGAAGGTGTTGTGAGGGTCAAGGGAAGCTTGGTACCGAGTAATCAAAGTAAGTTGACAGACCTCTGATGCAAAATATTACACAGATGTCAGCCCCGATACAAACTGATTGCCCCCATCTTCAGGCTCAAAAAATAAAATTATAAGACATGTCGTGAAAGGAAATTCAGAAATGATTGCCCCCACCTAGTCCAGGAAGGCGATGAAAGGAAATTCAGAAATGATTTCCCTCGTCTTAGAATTTAAATGCATAAATATTTTCCAAAGTGGTGAAAGGAAATTCAGTAAAAGGGGCCAGATAACTTCACTGGGGTACTGAACAGGCTCGCTAGCAGTAAAGCAATGTCTGAGATATCTGTAAGGCTGTTATACATGAATATCATTCTACTCTGGTAACCAATGCTTTCTAAAATCCTGATCCACATCTCAAATTCAGACGGGACTCCCCGATTTAAAATATATAATCTCATCCTTTTGATGCAAGCTGAGAGCCACAAGATCTGTTGAGTCCCCTAGGGTCGTTTCGACTGACTTAAAACATACCCAAAGTCAGTAGTGGGAAAGGGAAAATTGTGAAAGAGACTACAACTATGTTGAAAGGAGTATCTGATTTTGAAAAAACTTCTCAAGGTTAAGAACGAAATCTTTCCCCCCTTCGATCCTCCTTGCTTGGAACCTTTCTGTCTGATTGAGATTTTGACTCCATTATCCCAATATTGGCACGTGGTCTACTGTTCTTCCCGCCTCATAGGAAGGCGAGATCCCTAGTTGGACCCTATGTTGGAGCCGCCTTTTTTTTTGGCCTGTCACAATTTTCAATTTGATGCTTGAAGTCTAAAGTTGGTTTTCTTTTGCCATCCGAGAAGATGAGACCTCTAAAAGCTGGTCTCGTGAGCAGTGATGTTTTATTTTACTCTCGAAATAAGCCCTACCTTTCATGGAAGTTTTCCCTCTTTTTTTGGTTCTGTTTCAGGATCTTGCAGGTCGGATACCGTAATTCATAAATTCATACGGCCCGAGTCATGAAACGGCGAAGTTGTTTTTAATTTTCACTCTAAGAAATAACCGGGGTAAAGTCTTTTAACTCATGATTAGATGTCATCGGGGTTTCACGCCTCGGCATCTGTCGAATCAAATTTTTTATTTTTACAACCCCAAGAGAAGAGAACGCGAGGCCTTTTCTGGATGACCCTTGACAAGGGTTAGAGGTAAAAAGCTAACCGTGGTTAAAATCCGTTCTCGACGTTTCACCACTCGGCACTATCTTTTCGAAAGTTACGGCGTCTAAAACCCCGACTCACGAAGTCGCGATGTAATTATAGCATGATTAATTAATCGCCTAATCCAAGTTTTTCTTACTCTTAATTGTGTCTTAATTATTGCCATCTCGCGGTTTCGCGAATCGACATACTAATCTCCAAAAAAATTTCTTCGAAGTTCTGAGTCACGATACGGCGAGTAAAACGATTATAAAATTAATTATGCCTTAAATCGCGATTACCTTTAATTAAACCGAAGTCGGTCCTCACGATCTCGTGAGTTGGAGATTCAAAATGTTAAAAGAAAATCCACAATGTAGCGAACGACGGGAAATTGATTAACGTTGGTAAGATTCGATAATTTAAGATAAAGTATGATATATTCCGTGCCTCGAGGCTTGCACGTTTCCCGAGGTAGCCACTTTCTCTCCATATTTCGACTGACTGTCAAACTGCCAAAAATTTATGACATTTATGGAGAAATGGGGTAAATCTACGCATATAAGATCGGATTTTATGAAGTGAATTTATTTCTAATTACGAATTGACAGGTTATTTTGAAAAGTACCGAGTTTTCAAATACATAAAAGAGTTCCTTTTCATTATAACTAACGCATTTTCATAAGCACACAGAGCTCGTCATTTCCGAGTGAACTAATTTCTGCATGTATACGCAGTTCTATCACAGAAGGGAGAAAACTCAAGCTTAGGCTATGGCTCCACGTAAAGAAGCTAAGGAGGATATCGAGGTCGCAGGGCTCAGCTCAGACAATGTTTCCGAAACTTCACCCCGGAGTGTCGACTTGGTCCCCAACTGGTCTTTTGTTTCAGACATTCTGCAATCAGAATTGGTGAATTATTCTTTTTCGTCTTTTCCCATTCGACTGAAAAGGTGTGGTCGTCTTTTCCCATTCGGCTGAATTCTTATTCTTTATTGGATTTCGGGCATGCAAAGGTCGAGGCTGCAACCCTGGAAGACCTGAAGTTGGTCTCCATCGAGTATAAGAAACATGATCCGCAGAGGGTTGTAAGCAACCATTTAGCAAATTGTGGGCTCAAGAGATTCGAGCATGAGAATTCACCCTCGGATGATATTTTCCGAGGGGCGAGGTCTTATGAAGAAGTTCTAGCTCGGATCCAATTCTTGGCACCCAAAGACACATCCGCTGTATTGAGATTCCAGAAAAATAGACGAAGTTGTCTCCCCGCTGTGTTGGGAGGTTCGGGTGTTTCCGAGACACAACAGAAGGACGCAGAAAGATCCAAAGATGCTACTCCTGACTCGAGAAAACAACAAGACAAGGAGGAACCAATGAAGAAGCCTGAAGCAGAGGAAAAGACTTCGGACCCACCCAAGAAACAGAATCCGGAGGCTGAAGTAAAAACTCCAGACCTGCCAAGAAAACAGAAGCCAGAGACTGAAACAAAGACTCTAGTGCCGCCAAAGAAGCAGGATCCTGTCGACACTCCGAGAGAGTTGACAAAAAAAATCGGAGAACCCATCACCTCGGTCACACCATTGCAGTCGGCACAGGGAAATGTCAGCGAGGGATGGATATTTAATGAAGAACTGAGGCCCATAAGAGCAGAGGAACTCCCTCCAAATGAGTTATTCTTTGATAAAAGAGGAAAGCGGTGGTGAAAAGGGAATTCTACCAAGAGGGAGAGTCGACTGATAAGAAGTTCAAAGTTATGACCGACGGGAAAAATAAAAAGAATGAGCAATTCGCCACGGAGATCGCAGGGACGCTAGGAGCGTATGCATCGGCGAATAAATTTTCGGTTGGACTTTTGAAGAACCAACTCAATAGGAAAAATCGCCTGATTAGGACACTCGAGGCCAGATTGGCCTTGGCCACGAAAAATACTCAGGGCCAGGTGAGTGCGGAGATAGAACTTGCCCAACTGGCGGATAAAAATGAGATAGAGGTGCTTAAAACCAAGCTTGAGAAAGCACATTTAGTGGTCCGAGAGGGTCGGATACAGGCGGGCCAACAGAGGACTATGATTTCAGAGCTGCAGGCTCAGGTAGAGATTACCGAAAGTAGGATGATCGATGTCGAGGGGTTTAAATCCCGAGCGATCGAGATTCGGAACAGGATCTCTTCTGCACAACAAAGTTTTCTCGCCAAAGTGGGAGCGATCCGAGAGAATTGTCTGTTGATGAATCAGGTTTCCGAGAACCTGAATGTCAGGGAGAGGGATGCTGAAGTGGCTCGGGTCACCTTCCAGGAGGCGGTGATAGCCATGAATAACAGAGTTTCGACAGGTTCTCTCGGGCTCGCCATCCCAGAACAAACCAGAGGTAATATTCTATTGAAGGATTGGGAGCACAACATTTCCCTGGGCAAGGAACAAGCTCAAAAGGTAACCAATTCATTATAAGAAGCCTTCAATTCTATAGATGGTGAGCTGTTGGGTATGGACAGTGGAGGTGACGCAGAAACATTGATACAAATGAATGTGGAACAGATCTCGCTTGATATGAAAGAGAAAGATGAGAGAGATTCGACTGATATCTCTCAGATAGATATGGTGGACATGGCCCAAGTTGATAAGCACTTGATCTAGCCCAACGCGCAACTAAGCGCCCTCGACATCATTGATGCACAAATGGGGGACAAGCTGCAACAGTTAGCCCGAGAGTGTTACTTCGCCGAGGCCACCTGTCAAGCGGAACCTTCACGACTCGTATCTCAGCTTGTGGAAAGATGTATCACCTGCACCGAATCTGCGCGAAGACGAGCACCTGGCACTAAGTGAAGACAGAATTGGAGAAATGGAGCTATTGCTCTCCCTTCTGTCATAACTGAAGTTTTGCGACTATTGAGATTTCATCTTCTTTGTAAAAATTGTATAAATATACCCCCGAGAGAAATAAACGGGGCTGGACCCTTTTTGAGTTATTTGTAATAGTGTTTTTACATTGAGAGTTAATACAAGCAGATCTGGAGATTCTCAATTCCGTCACTTCTGTATCACAAGTTTGCTTCCTTGTATCTCATTTTTACATTTCAATTCATATTCATAATTGATGTGCTTTGTTGTAATTTAGTACGACCACTACTATAACGAATGAATTTGGATTTTTTTGTAATTGTTTATTGCCTTTCCTCTGCACCAGCTATTAGCTGTGTAAGACCAATCTGCAGTTTCATAATTCTACATATATTCTTTGTTACATCGGTTATTTTCTTACATATTTTCCTCTCCCGTTTATGTCGTGAGTTTTCCACTGGTTGGAATTTTACTTTATAAATGGCTAAATGTTTTTCTATCATCCCACCTCTTTTATAAAAATATGATACAGTTACGGGAACGAGCCTTAGATTTGCATCTATATATTATTTCTGCAACTGTAAGTTCTCTTTTATAAGATCAAACTGAGACAACACTTAATCTTTCCTAAAAGTCTTTTATATCTTTACTGTTCCCCCATGACAGTCCCTATACCAACTCAACCTAACGTCGAACCTGGATTATTGAACCAAACACACATCGCCCTAAACCTTTTCAACACTATCCTTAAAACAACAACTAACCGGGTCGAACTTGAACAATCATGGGAAACCATTGAACGAGACACAAATATTCAGGAACAGTTCGAAGCCAGACAACCCCAACGAAGAAATATCCCTTAGTTTCTTTCTCCGAAGGTTGATTCTCTCCCTTCTCTATATCCTAACCACTTTCGGATGCCTTGACACTGTACTTTTGAGCCTTAAGTACAGACTCAGGAACAACAACCCCTTAATTGGGGCATATTAGATTAGTAATGTTATTTTATTTATGTCATCTTTAGGCCATTAGTTATAATTATACCTCCTAGTCTCTTATATATACCAAGGAGACATTTTCATTTTGAATCATCTTGTACTTGAACATTTAAGTTGGGTAAAAGGAGGTTGCCCCCTCGAAGAGGCTTATTATCTGAAATTCTCTCTTTTTCAAGGCATTGAGTACTTTTTCTGAAGATTTTCTATGCTATATTGATATTTGGTTCTTAACACAATCCAAGCTCAAATCCACGGTACTTTTTGAGCTTCATGCTACACCCACAGCAGGACACTCAGGGTTCACCAAAACATATGACAGGGTCAAACGTTCTTTTTTCTGGGATGGTATGAAACAGGACATCCATAAGTTTGTCGCTGAATGTGAGGTGTGTCAATGCAACAAGGGAGAAACAGTCAAATATTTGGGCACCCTCCAACCGCTTTCGATTCCCCCTGCTATTTGGATGGATATCTCTATGGACTTTATTACAGGTTTACCCAAATCAGGGAATAAATCAGTCATAATGGTGGTGGTGGATCGCCTTTCCAAGTATGCTCATTTTTGCACTCTTCACCACCCATTTACTACATCCACAGTGGCTCAAATTTTCATGGACCAGGTCTTCAAGCTTCATGGCATGCCACACTCTATTGTTTCTGATCGTGACCTAACTTTCACAAGCAATTTTTGGCAAGCACTGTTTACGCTCCAAGGCACACAATTTCATCTCAGCTTAGCTTATCATCCCCAGACGGATGGTCAAATGGAAGTTGTCAACAAGTGTTTGGAAACATATCTGAGGTGCTTTGCCTCTGAAAACAAACACCAGTGGGCTCAAGGGTTACCCCTAGCCGAATGGTGGTACAACACTACATACCATACAACCACTCGCATGACTCCTTTTGAAGCGGTATATGGACAGAAGCCACCTTCAGTTCTCTCATACTTACCGGGTACCTCAAAGGTCCAGGCGGTTGACCAAACACTTACAGTCCAAGAGGATAGTCTTCGTACCCTTAAAGAGAACTTGGTCATGGCATGAAATCTCATGAAGTAGCAAGCATATCAAGGTCACTCTAAACGTCAATTTGCAGAAGGGGATCAAGTGTTTCTGCGACTGAAATCATATAAGCAAACTTCCCTCAAGGCCGAGCATTGTCAGAAACTAGCGCCCAAATTTTATGGTCCTTACATAGTTCTCAAGCGTGTGGGACAAGTCGCATATCAGTTAGCTCTTCCCAGTCAGTCGAAGCTACATCATGTTTTTCATGTTTCATGCTTAAAGAAGGTGATTGGAACCAGGTGCCAAATTCAAACCAACCTTCCAGAGTTAGCTAAAGAAGGATCCATTTGGCTACAGCCAAAAGTAGTTTTGGACCAGCGTGAGTGACGCCTGCATCAGAGAACCATCAAGGAAGTGTTGGTACAGTGGAAAGATATGACTCCAGCAGATGCCACTTGGGAACCAACTACCATTTTGCAGTAATTTCCACATCTCAATCCTTGAGGACAAGGCTTTTTTTAAGGGGGCAGACATGTTAAGGTCCTAACCCGCACATAGGTAGATCAATGTATTCAGATGTAATAAAGGTCAATATTAATAAGGCATTTCAATAAAATATAATAAAGCGGATGTAAGAAGACCTAATAGAAGCTTCCACTTCTAGAAGGATCTTCTTATAGATGCTTCTCTTAATAGACATATTTAGTATAAATAAGGGTTGAGGGTATGAAAACCCTAGCTTGGAGATTATTGTAATAGAGCATTGCTCGACTGGAGGTTGCCCCCTCAAAGAGGCCTATGAACATTGATTTCTGAATCAAAGTTCTATTTCAGTTGTTGTTCTCATATTATTTCTATGTTATTTTGGAGATTATGCTGGTTATATTACTATTATTCTGCCATTTCTAGCATTTTATTTCTATTCTGCATATTTATTATATCTGGTATCTTGCAAAATAGTAAGGCAATGATATTAGGGAAAGTAAATCTCAGGGTTCGTGCTTGGATTCTCAGTTCACAAAAATTCTTCTCGGTGCATGGCACATCAGGTTAAGTAGGCAATCTCAGCAACAATCTTCTTGCAATGGACATGGGGCCTTCATTAACTCCATTCGGAGCGGCGGTCGGGTATATCGGTTCCAACGGCTATATTGCTTTGTCGTGGCGAAGTACTTTATGTCATTGTTCTGATATCTTGGCGAAGCTCCCATTCTACAATTCTTCTTGCTGCGAAGTGTCCTCTAGAACCTATTGTAACCTTACAGTATTAGCCCTTTTCTTTCTTAACTTCCTAGCCTTCTTCCCAGTGAGTTTCGTCTCAGTAAGGCTTTAACCATTCTGATTTTTATCTTCTATGGTCTTAGTTACTTCGCGCTGTGCAAAATATTTCTTAGGGTTTCTTGATAATACTTCTTCTGTATAAAAAATAGGTAACTCGATCTTTTGTGGATCCTCAAGTGTTCTCTTATCTTCGACATCGGAGGTACTAATATTAAATATATGCAATATTCTCTTCTGTTCTTCAATCAAGTGCACGATCCTTTTGGTCATAAAGTCTTTTAACTCTTGCTTCTTCTATTCCAACACTTTCTCTTCTTCTCTTCGTCTGGCCTGTTCTCTATCAATCCAGGGTTTTCCTATGAGCATGGTAAATGGGGCATTGTCTTCAACAAATTTAATGATCTCAAAGTCTTCCTTTGTCGAAGTTCCATTAACAGTCATAGGTATTCGGGCAAGCCTTCCACATAGGTTTACTAGCTTTCCTCTGAAGAAACTTGTTCCTCCTAGGGAAGGGATCATGGAAGGATTTCCTACAGCTTCCCAAGTTCTTTCTAGCATAATGTTCACTTGTGCTTCTTCATCAAGAGTATATTCAATGTCAAAGTCCCCTATTCTTGCTTCGATTTTCTCCTTTTCTTTGAAGATCTCTGATAGCCTAACATGTCGGTGGTCATTCAAGGTATCTCTCATCTGTAGAAATATCTTTTATGATTCCTTCTGGGTTTCCGCTATAATCTTGGTCTCTTGATCTCCCTTAGGGTTTGCATGTTCCATATTCATCTTCTCAAGCCTAGCAATCATTCTAGGGCAATCCAATACTTCATGGTCCATAGCCTTACAACAGAGGGAACTAGGTCTTCTCCCAGGGCATTCTTTAGCAAGATGTCCTTGTCATCTGCAAATATAGCAGAGGGTTAATCCTCTCGTCCATTTATATGTTCCCCAACTCCTTCTGTACTGCGCACCAGGATCATTGTGGCTAACTTGCAAATTTATTTTTTTAGGATCCTGCATCCACTTGTTATTCCAAACATTCTTTCGATGCATAGGTATAACATATCTATCACTATACTGATCAGATCTATTCATATCAAACTTTCTTTCATCTATTAATTCCCTAGTTTTGAAGATAGGACAAAATCTATCAAACATACCTAGATCCATGCTTTAGAAACAAAAAATTTAACTTATCTTACTTCTACAGAGCACAAAGCTTACAGATCTAAAACTTTTAACTATTCTTACCTTTATCAAGGCATAGAGCTTACAAATCTTACCTTTTTCTTCGCAGATCTGACTTCTTTTCTTCAAATCTGACCTCTCTTTCTTCAGATCTGACCTCTCTTCTTGGCACAAAGATTCACAGGTCAAACAGAACACTGCGCACTAGGGCAACAGATCTACGCATAGAGATTATTTCACACAAAGCTTCTTCTTCTTCGGTTCCCAGCAATCACATCTCCAGGTCCCGGAAATGGAACCATTTATTGGCACAAGGGAACACCCAGGGTTCAATGCGCAAGAGCACACCAACAAAGCCTTAAATATAGTCCATTTCGGAAACACCTATGAAGTAGATGAAGTCTCACCCGAGGTAGAGGCAGGGGTGGTTGCAAGACTCATGTGTCTGCAACCTTAACTAGGACACAGATCTGTGATTATCTTTCTTACAACGCACTTAGCATCAGTTATTCCTTAACAAACATTCATTAATATACTTTGCAGAAGTCACAGAGCATCGCAGTGAATACTTATACTAAGAATGATTCAGTACTTATTCACAACAATATAAGTTAGATTCAATAGATCAAGCACTAAGCATCTCATATACTAGATCTAATGTCATTCATTCATCAACAACATAGAGCATGACTAGATCTACTTAACCACATCAAGCACTTAGCCAAGAAAGAGATACAGACATAAGAGTGAAGAACAAAACACTATACACACAGTTACCATGGTTCACCCCCACCCTAGGGCTACGTCCACAAAGTCTTCTTTATCTTATCTTGGTCAAGTAGTTACATCACAGAGATTTAACGACCCTTACTTTTCACAGGACAAAATATCTGTGTAGCTCGCTAGATCCTTCTTCCTTTCTCTTTAGCATCAAAATATAACAACCTGCACTTAGCTCTCTGATCTCATGCACATAGCACTCTAAGATACATCCAATCACACAGATCCCATTACTAGCACTAAGATTTCATTCATACATCACACAAATGTACTACATTACTATCTCCCCTATCTTACTATCTATATTGCCTATTTATAGATTACAAAATTGGCCTAAATGTGGGTAAACCTAGGGGCCGACATCCCTTTCCCATTACATCAACCCAAAACCCTAAAATGGACCCCAAAATAGGTCTTACTTCCTTATTTTCTGCTTCGCATTGTGCTCCTTCCTTGGCAAGTTGTCGCAGTCCCAAAAGTGGTCGAGTAAGACCAAGTACTCTTCAAAACTTGTTCAAGGGCCAACAATGGGTATGTAAAAATGTGCAGTGAGAGAAAGAAGACAATGTAGCATACAAGGATAAAATTGGAAAAATAGTCTAAATTTCTCCAGACCATAACTTTTAGCTCGGAGTTCATATTTGAGAAAATGAATAGGCGCTAGAAGGGTCTTGAGGAGTAGAAGACATATATCCACCCAAAATTTTGAATTGGGCATTTAAATTTTATCAGAAAGTAAAAAAAGTAAATTCTGCAGTAGTGAGTGGGAATTACTACTTGTGAATGTTGTAACTTTTCGCTCAAAACTCAGAATGAGACATGAGTATAGCCATTGGAGAGATGTTTCAGAGAATAATGTGTTGAAGGAATTGGATTTTGATTCAGTGCATTTTTTACTTCATAAACTAGGATGAAGAATAACCTTTATTCTAATTGATGAAATGTTTTATGTTATGCATGTTCTAACAATAATTATTACATGCACATTTCTTGCAGAATTAGAGGTACATGAAGACAAATTTGGTTCTTATATAAGGACTAGAGTTATGGAAGATTCTATGAGATCTTACAACCATGAGGAGGAGGTTAGAGGTCTGCATGTTAGCATGGGAAATGCTGAGACAAAGTCTAATGGAAGGAGAGGCATGCAAGATCCTGTAACTATGAGGAGCCTGCATAGGGAAGTGCAGAGCTATAGGGAAGACAATGGAAGGATTACAAAGGATCATGAAGAGATACTTTAGAGTATAAATATGTTGCATAGAAAAGTTAACAAGGAATCTGGTGTTAGAAAAACAGGACCGCGGAGCAATAAAATAAAACAAATGCGGAAACAAAACACAGAAGATACACAATACAAGAGAGACACATATTTATGTGGTTCACCCAGTGTGGGCTATGTCCACCAGAGAAATTGCCAGGTCCTTTCTTTATTATTATCTAGCAAAATGAAGGGATACAACCTACAGCAAAACCCGTTGTAACTTCCTCTTCTTTCTCTCACATTCTCCTATCTCATAATACAATACTCACCAACATACATAGCCGCAATACATTTCCCTCATAAAAGAGGGTTGCCTTCTAGGGGAAAAAAACCCTAATATAATCTCTATTGTTAGATCTGCGACCTTATAATGAACGGTCTAGATTTACAATGAAATTACAATATACTTTTACAAGGCAATTTTTGCTTTGGGGGCTTCGCCCCCAAACCTCGGCTGGGGGCCTGCTTGCCCCTAGACCCCCCAGCTGGGGGGATAGCCCCCCCGAACCCCGCAGAGGGGGTACCCCCCCTCTGCACTCTCCTGCGTGGAAGAGTGTACATACTTTTGGTGTGTAAATACTTCATGGGGTATAAACACGGCTGAAAGTAAAAGACCTCTAAATCAGGAAGATAATCAGGCTCCACAACCAACATTTGGCACCAAGAAAGTAACTAGTACCAGATAAGTGACAACATCTAGATCCCATAGCAGAAAGGATGATCATGGGAATGATATGCAGTCAAGAAGCATGAGAAGGCACCATAATTATCCAAGGAAATACAATAGAAGAACTCTTGCAAGTTCAAGTCCAGGGAGTATCCCAATGTGTCTCCTATCAGGAGGAAGAGAATAAGGCTTGAGGTAGACATCTTGGAAGGTGAACTCGGGAAAATCAGGCCACCAACTTTCAATGGTGAGAACATGAAAGGAGAATATGATGAGGCCTAGCTATTGGAAATGAAGAAATATTTCCATCTACATGATTACCCCTCAAGGGTAGAAGATCGAATTGAAACCTACCACTTGCAAGGAAAGGTACCCATGTTGTGAAAATCCACTTAATTTTTTTGTTTCAATTTAGCTTGCAACGAAGTCTTCTGGGGGGTCATCTATACAGGATACCAGAGGTAGTTCCGACTATTGTCCCACCAAAAAAATTCCACAAAGTAATTTCTCATACTGCAAAGTTTATCCTCTTCACAATATGATAAGAAGGTGAACATAAGGACACTACAACCACTGTTGTCTCATCCCAAGACCTTTCTATCTAGCAGAAGCAAATTGACAAGATTGTACAAGAGTACCAATATGTTCTTAATGCACCTATGGTGGTGCCTCCACACTTCCCATTCAAGCAAGGTTACAACAAAACCCTTGATACTCTTCATGTTGAATCTTCACCGACATAGTCCTCCGACACTCAAGTAGATCATCCAGCTAGATTGGTTGAATAGATCCAACCCCTCTAGCAATAGGTTCATGACAACCTTCAACAAGCTAAGTATGATAGCTTCTTTAGCAAGGAAAACAACATATCGAGCTTCAGATTTAGCATAAGTCTCCCCATCTCCCATGGGAACTTGAAACAATGGGGACCATTTCTTCCTAAGGGGGGAGGAATGATCCAGATGGATCTCGGTGGCCATCCACCTTTTCCACTGAATCAATATTTTGAACCTATGCTTTTGATAAATAATGATATTCACCCTTTTGATGTGGAATGGAATGTAATGTCATCTTCATTTGTTAATTACAAACATCATGTAATGATTTCCTAGTAGTCTTATGTACATGCCTACAACATAACATTAATCCATCAAATCCCATTAAAACTTCGCAGTTAAGTGCACTCAGGCTAGAGTAGTACTGGGATGGGTGACCGCCTAAGAATTCCTAGTGTTTTACATGCCTATGGAATTTTATAAACTTAGTCCAATTTATCCCACATGCATCATGGCAATTGTTCTCCTCTCACTCTCTCATATATAATTGAGATGAAGGAGGCCCTTTAAGCATGCAATGGAGTATGATGTAAATCTTGTTGCGAATGAAGCATAGCCAACATCTCTTTCTTTTCAGAGATAAGCTACCCCATTCTACCAATTTTTGTTCTACAGTTCTTTTCTCTTTCTTTTTCATTAATAGAAGTTGGGTTTCACTATATTTTTGTGTTCTTCGCATTATCTCTGTGTATTTCCTTGTTATATATAGGTTATATTTTTGTCTTCATGTCGTTATCAAAATATTCTTCTTCAGGAGGTGAAGAAGCATCTATCCTCCAAGTTTGACATGGAGGATTTCGGTGTATCGAACTTCATTCTAGGAATGGAGATCAAGAGAGATCATGCATTTAGAAGTATTTGGTTGAACGAGAGGAAATATATTGAAACATTTTTGAAGTGTTTCAACATGCACAATTGTAAACCTGTAAAGGTGTCAATTCCTATGGGAGCAAGGCTAACTGGTGAACAATGTCCAGAGAAACAAGAATAAATAGAGGACATGGCATGTTCTCCCTATGCAAGTGTTGTTGGTAGTATAATGTATGTGATGGTATGTACTCTACCAGGCATAGCCCATGTAATGGGAGTGTTGAGAAGATACATTTCAACACCTGGAAAAGAGCATTGGAAAACTGTCAAGAGAGTATTCATGTATTTGTGTGGCACAAAAGATTATGCTATATGATACCAAGGGAAACCTAGAATTGAAACAGAAGTAGATGTACATGGATTTGTTGACACTGAGTAGGATGGATATTTGGATTGACGAAGGTCGACCAATGGATATGTATTCAAGATGTTTGGTGTAGCAATCAAATGCTTGAGTAAGTGACAAGAGGTCGTATCCTTGTCAACAACATAAGATGAATACATGGTAGCCACTCATTGAAGCAAAGAAGAAATATCGCTATAATTATTGTGTTTAGGGATTGGGTTTGAGCAGAGAGATATGGAAATAAATTTCTATAGTTAAAGTGCAATATTTCTGACAAAGAACCCGACTTATCATTCCAAGATGAATCATATTGATGTACAATACCATTTCATGAGAGACATGGTGGAAAACAACAAGGTGTTGTTGGAGAAAGTAGACACATTGGGAATCATAGTAGACACTTTGACCAAGTCTGTGAGTGCTATGAAGTTATCTTGGAATTATGAGGCAATGGGAATTATTTCCCTCGGTTTGTGAGAAAAAGTCTAGGTTCTTCTAAATAAGAGAACAAGTGAGATAATGTTGGGTTGTTATATTGTTTGTGGTGAAAGTCAAAGGTTTAAGGGATCGACCAAGAAATTTGAAGTCGAAGTGATAAAAAATAATTCGATAGGTCATCGGGAGGTTGTGTGGAAACTGACTGAATACTGAATGGAGGTCGATTGGTAGTCGACTGGTAATTTGATAGGTAGTCGATTGTAATAAAATCTTGAGATTTGTGGGATTTGTAGCCAATGATCTACGTGGATATGTAACTATTTTTGGGAACCTTTCTTTAGGGTTTTTCCTACTGTAAATCATAAAATAAGGCATGTTGTAATATTGTAAAAGCTAATATTTAAATCAATTGGTTAGAGGTTGTTGGTCATGTAGATGTAAGTAGAATTAGCTAAAGGGTTTTGTATTGTGTAAACAAAGAGAGTATGATGATGATTGTGTCCTAGGTGTAGACCAAGGTTAGTCAAGTAACCCTTTATTTTGGATGTGTAAAACAACAATAGAGGAAAATTCTCAAGGAATATTGGTTTTCCCATTTGGGTTTCCAGGGTAAAATCTTGGTGTATTGTGTGATTTCTTTTTCATTTACTTTCTTCTTTAATTATGTCTTCCTTTCTTCTATTAGGTTTAGCATGGAGGTATGTTTCCTAATAGTTATCCACCTTAGAGTACCTAAGTCCAAAGTCTTATGTTCCCTTCAAGTATTTAATAACTCTTTTTGTAGAAGACCAGTGTCCTTCACAAGGCTTTTGCATGAACCTAGAAAGAATCCCAACAACAAATGAAATATCTGGTTTGGTGGTAGTAAGATAAATAATAACTCCCATAAGTTGTTTGTACTTGGTTGCATCCTCAAATTCATTCCCTTATTTTGATGTGAGTTTCAAATTTTGTTCCATTGGAGTAGAAACAAGATTACACTCAACCATGCCAAAATTGTTCAACAATTCTCCAATATACTTCTTCTAGGAAATGAATATGTACTTTGGATTTTGAATCACTCCAATGCCCAAATAGTAGTGAAGATGTCCCAAATATGTCAGCTTGAAGCCTTTCTTCAACTCTTTCTTTATGGATGCAATGTAGCTCTCATTGTTCCCTATTATCAACAGATCATCTACATATACTACAAGATATACAACAGTTTTTCCAACTTTATTGACAAACAAAGTTGCATCGTCAAGATTGAAATGCTTGAACTTCAATTTCAAAAGATGCTCATTTAAATTTTCATACCATACTCGTGGTGCTTATTTCAAGCCATATAAGGATTTGATGAGATTGCATACCTTATGTTCCTTTACTTTCACAACAAATCCTTCTAGTTGAGACATTAAAACACTCCCTTTCAAGTGTCGATTCAAGAAAACAATCTTCACATACATTTGATGAATTTTCCATCCATTCTGTGATGCCATGGAAAATAGAGTATGGATGGTAGCCCATTTTTTTGTGGGGGAAAAATTATCCTCATAACAAACACCTTCTTTCTATGCAAATCCTTTTTCCATGAGCCTTTCTTTGTGCTTATCAAGTGAGCCATATTATTTGTACTTGTTCTTGAATAACCACTTGCAATTGATTGGTTTGGTTCCGAATGGAATATCCACCAACTTCCTTGTCCCATTCTTGATGAGAGCATCATATTCCTTCTGCATGACTTATTTCCATTCATCATGAGAAGTGGCTTCTTCAAAGGAAGTCGGTTAAAGGTTAGTAGATAAATTCAACTCAAAATGATATGAAACATCCATGTCATCTAAATCACCTAAGTTGCAATTATATACATTACCTCCATATTGTCTTGAGGAAATTTTGATTCCTGTCTTTCCAACCTCATCAAGATGAACACTTTCAAGTGTTTCTTTGATCCATTTTGGTGGACCTTTTTCAGATGGTTTAGTTTGCTTAGTTGATTGAGATGGTGTTGAATTCTCATCAAGACTCAACTTTTCAATCCTCTCAATCACATCATCCCAATGAAATTTAGGTTTTGATCAAGTGGATGGAACTTCTTCATGTGGGGGAGATGGTTTTTCAAAAGGAGATTCTAGATATTGACCCAATATAGGGATACCCCATTCAATATGTGGAATATTGTTATTAAATTCATGATATGTATTTACACTAGTGATCTATCCAGATGATCAAGCTACATCTCAATAATTTCATCATTCTTGGCATATTCAAGAAATATTACATCTCTAGAAAGGATGAATTTATTATTTGTCTCATCGTAAAGATGATATCTCTTGGTGGTATTTGAGTACCCCAAGAAGATGCAGTTATGACTCCTTGCATAAAGCTTGCTTCTTTTCTCGTTAGGATTCAAGGCATAACAGGTGGAACCAAATACCCTGAGATGCCTCACCGAAGGAATGCAACCTTACCACATTTCATAAGGAGTCTTGTTTTGAATAACATTATATGGAAACTTGTTTTTCACATAAACTACATCATCCCAAAACATAAATTTTACATTCTTGAAAAACATCATGGAACAAACCATACCTAGGAGTGTCTTGGTCATTAGTTCAACTACACGGTTTTGTTGAGGATTGTATGGAACTGTGGTTTAATGCTTGATCTCATGTTGGAAAATGTAATGTCCCCTAGCCCATCTGAGTGACATTATGGTGCAAAAACTCATTAAATTACTAAGATTTACTACTAATACAAATATTGTATCTTACCAGCTACAAATTACACACGAATATGACCATTTGACCCATGCCATAGTGCTAAATGCATATAGCATCATATATTGAACATGAATACAACTATTCAAGAAAAAAAAATATAGAATATTCATATAAACCATTTACACAGTGGAATTAACATAATAACAAAAGAGAAACACTTATCTATTAATGATTAACCAACTAGATGCAAACGAAGGATGAAGCTCTCAACCATAGGTGTTGTGCTACTTACATGATTAGTATAATGCACTCATTAATCATCAATCCAGGATTCGTAATCAACAAAGTTACAAGACACCAGTAAGAGAGGTAATTATAATGTCACGAGTATAGACTAATCTAGATTATGCATGCTAGAAATAAAGCAAACTATCAAACTAAAACGCACTTTGGTTGTATTTAATAGAGAATCTACCTACTCCATTATGGCACATGCAAGTATGAGATGGAGTCCTTTAATAAATCAACTTTTCTATCTGACCCAGAAAGCTAACTATGCAATCACACTCTGAAAAGGAAATCACACATCAATCATCAAGGAATAGCATGGGTAGTTCAATAGCCAGTAAATTGGGTATGTTGTGGTTCACAATAATCTATTGTGAATTTCACTAGTTCTTTTCCAAATGTGTTTGACTATTGCTGCAAACTTCTATGTTTACTAAGAGAAATCAAATTCATAGAAACATGGCATATGCAAAACCAGAGTAAATAAAGATCTCAAGCAACTATATGATCAAAATCCTAAATTGAACTATACTACTAACATATAAAACTATCAGAGATAATGAATTAAAGTAAGAAATCCAAACTTCAACTAGTCTAACAATTACACTACCGAAATCAGTTGCTAACACTAATCTATAAGGATGCTGACCTCTACTGGGCAGTGGGCCCTTGTCGCTTCAACAGGTCAGCGAATGGAGTCTACAGTAAGTTGGCCTTCAATCCAGACATCATTCTTACTCAAATCTCAAAACATGAAATTAAACTATACTAACAACTCAACTCACATTCATTCATAAATGATCAAGACATGAAAATAAATGACATTCTTCTATTTAAACTTCAAACTCAGGATATGTTCTACAATATGCAATGCTGCTTCACATGATGTGTTATTATATCTCTCTATATCCCCCACCATCCTTGCTAGGAATATTTAAATAGTCTCAGTTGTGAAACACAAGGAGGTGAAATCTTTAGCAGATCATCAATTGTCAAATTTATCCATTTGGTTACATATTTTAATCTTCATCCTCATGACACGAAGTGTATGAGGATGAAGCAATAATCAAACTAGCTTAACATAGTCTTGCTAGAACTTTGATGATTTAATAAAAATTTCAACAATTATCTGAGGAACGATCTTGACCTAAATTTTATGAGCAGAACGAAACAAATACAGATTATTAATAGGTGCTTAACAAAATAATAGAGTTACAGTAAAACTGGTTTTCTATTCAATAACAGAATAAGCTGAAACTGTAAAATGCAGCGGAAACAAGCTTGCTGGAATGGTGGCGGCTTATCTTTGAGAAGAGATGTGACAGCAACGCACATTCGCAAGAAGAAAGTTACAATGAGGCTCTGAAGGAATTTTTACAATAAGAAAGAATGCCAAAAACCATAGACATCCAAAAACCTAACCCTAGGAGATGAAGCGCCAAAAGTCATGTGGGCCCTGTTTGGGTAAGTTAGTACATCAATTTCCCGGGGTTGTAACTTGTGCATACGATCTCTGTTTTAGGCGTGTGATAGCCCGTTGGAAAGGTATCATCAAGGAGATTCATTTTTGGGGCTCAATTATTCCTGTATCCATCATTGAGGAGCTCGATCCTGAAAAAACTTCATTTAGGTCCTCAAAATGGCCCCGGAAGTTAAAACTGCTAAAAATAGTAAATTGCCAAAATTGTCAGAAAACTGTTTTGAGCCAGTTGGAAAAGGTGGGTGGCCATCGATATCCATATGGATCAATACTCCCTCCTTAGGAAGCAATGGTATCCATTTCATTGAGGTCCCCCATTAGATGAGGAAATTTCTGCTGAATTTGGCCCCGGGTGAGCCACTTGCCTTGGTGCAGGAGCTGCCATGCTTTGATGACTCGATAAAGCTTGATCCTTTGTTCTCGAGTTCCCTTGATCTGTCTATCCACAATATTATCATTGGATGCCTGTTGTAGGCAGTCGGGGTTGAGCTCTGTTGGTTCCATTTATTCTACTACTTTTGAGGTGTCCAATAATGGTGGGAAGTAAGGGCGAAGGAGATCCACATTGAACACTGGGTGCAGACTAAGGAAAGGAGGAATTTTGAGCTCAAATTCATTATCCCCCATGGCCTTGGTGATAGTGTATGGCCCATAATGGAGTGGACGAAGCTTCCTATGGGGTCCTGTAAGGCATTTTTTCTGCAAGTGCAGCCAAACTTTGTCACCCACTTGAAACTTATGCAGCACCCGATGTTGATCATGGAATTGTTTGTACTTGTCATTGGACTTCTGTAGGATATCCTAAGCTTGTTGGTGGATGTGATGGATCCACTCCATGAATCGGGTGGCTTTGTCAGCTTCAGTTGGAGCAGGAGATGAGTCGGTTGAGGTGACCGCAAGGGGAAGTGCAACATCTATGGGTCCCAATGGTTGGAATCCAAACCCCACTTGAAAGGGGCTGTGTCTGGTTGGGCTATGTAGGGCTCGGTTGTAGCTATGCTGGACATAGGGAAGGCTCTCATCCAGGTGAGAGGGTGCTTTGAATTATACATGTGAAGGATATTCACAATCATTCGATTTACAACCTTGGTTTGGCCATCTGTCTGGGGGTGGAAGGCCATGGATTTGGTGAGCTTGGTGTCCAGTAGTGACCAGAGGCTCAAGTAGAATGTGCTGAGAAATTGATTATCCCGATCTGAGACAATGGTTTGTGGGATTCCAAAATGTACCCAGACTCATTCAAAGAAAAGCTTGGCAGTGGCCTCTACTATGATGCTCTTCTTGTAGGCAACCATAATCACCATCTTAGAAAAGCGATCAACAACCACAAAAACACAGTCATTTCCCCGCTTGGTGGATGGGAGGCCCGACATGTAGTCCATTGAGATGGATTCCCATGGCCTATCAGTAGTAGGAAGAGGGGTGTACAGACCCTATTTCTTAGTGGTCGGTTTGGAAATAGCGCAGGCAGTGCAGGACTTGATATACTTGCTAACCTCCTGTCAAAGTTTCGGCCAGTAGAAATGTTTCTGTAGCATCGCCATTGTCTTTTCAACGACGAAGTGTCCTGCCACCAGACTGTAGTGGGATTCCCAGATCATCTTCCCTCACTCACTTGATGGAAAAAAAATATGGCCTAGACGACACAACAACCCATCCTGAAGATGGAAATTATCGACAACTGCATTTGCACCGAACATTTGGTAGGTGGTGGCGAAGTCAAGGTTTGTCTCATAGAGTTGGGGCCATCCAGATGTCTCATGGATGTAAGAGTATAGCACCATGGTGAGTGCCACAACTAGCGGTCTACTGAGGCAATCAGTGACGTGATTGGTGCTTCCTATTTTATACTTGATGTTGAGGTGGAATTGTTGCAAGTATGTGGACCACTTTTGATGGTGGTCATTCTGCAATTTTCCCTGTGTCTGCATGAACTATAGTGGCTTATGATCAGTGTGGATGATTGTCTCCTTTCCAAGAATGTAATGTCTCCACTGGTGGCATGCTTTCACAATGGAGTACATTTCTTTGTCGTAAGTAGGATACTTTCGAACAATATCTGACAGTGGCTCACTATGATAGTCCACGGGGTGGCTGTGCTGAGTGAGAACAACACCCATGGCATAGTTTGAAGCATTTGTCTCAATATCAAAGGATGCTACAGGTCTGGTAGTGAAAGTACTAAGGATGAACACAAATGTTGCTTCAAATCATCGAACGCTTGTTGTTGGGAACGACCCGACACAAATTTCTCCTTACCACCACCCCTGTTTATTTGGCTGAGGGCCCATGCAATATGGAAGAAACCCAACACGGACCTGTGGTAGAAATTGGGAAGGCCCAAGAAGCTCTGAAGCTCAGTGAGTGTTGTTGGGGCTGGCCAGTTGTTTGCACTCTTTTCGTCAATGTGTGAGCAAAAAGTGAGTGCTTACATGCCTAGTTGGGCTCTGCTAGTCATGACAGCTGTGATGTAAAAGGTTAGAAAGAAAACAACTAAGCTATTAACAAGAATTAAACAAAAAC
>ML794802.1:330381-362088 GCA_009831015.1 Picea engelmannii | reverse complement strand
GGATTTGATGTCAAATCGACTTGGGAGCCGATCCATTAGTGGTTGGGAGGCCGACCAGCTTCATAAATGCACCATTTGGCAGGCGCGCGGGTTTTGCACCCCACAGCTGCGCATATGCACTCCAGATACGAAGATGTTGCGCGCGCGCGCGCGCTCAGTGGGTGCATAGCGCTTTTTAATTTTTTGGCCATTTTGCATAGTTTTGACCCTTTTGCTGTGCTGTGGAGTTAATCCTTGTGCCACGAATGACTGTTTTTCTGTGTTGACGATGCAGAGTTCTTGTCGCCCTGTGCGGACGAAATTTTAGTGATAACACCAGTCATGGATGACATGGATCTTGGCTGGATCCACATGTATGCCATGCTAATCAACGATGTAGCCCAGGTAATGGACCCTGTTCATGCCGAAGGAGCCTTTTTCCAAGTTGGCGTATAGCTTGTGCTGCCGCAGGGTGTGCAAAACCTGCTAAATATGCTGCAAGTGTTTGGCCTAGGTCTTTCTATAAATTAGAATGTCATCCAGATACACCACTACAAAAGTATTGGTGAATGGTCGCAGGATATCATCCATCATCCTCATGAAAGTGGTTGGAGCACTTGTAAAACCAAAGGGCATGACCAACCATTCAAAAAGGCCTTCCTTTGACTTGAAGGCAGTGTTCCATACATATGTATGTTCTATCGAGACCTGGTGGTAGACATACTTCAGATCAATCTTACTGAAGTATTTGGCCCCCGTGAGTTGATCAAGGAGGTCATCGATTCGGGGAATCAGGTACTGATTTCTGAATGTGATTTTATTCAAAGCCCGGTAATCAATACAGAGTCGCCAGGTTCCATCTTCCTTTTGTACCAGCACGATTGGGCTCCCGCAAGGTGATGAGCTGGGGCAGATGTGCCCCTTGTGGAGAAGTTATTGGATCTGTCACTTGATCTCCTCATTCTCTAACAAAGAGAGACGATAGACTGGCCCATTGGGTAGTGATGCGCTGGGGGTCAGATCGATAGGGTGCTTGACCTAGCAGTGTAGAGGTACCCCTATATGTGAGGAGAAGATATCTGAGTATTCTTCCATGACCTTATCTAAATGCTTCTGCTATGTGGAGAGGTCGGTCGCAGAGACCCTGGATGTGGCTGTGATCTTTCGCTTATTCTAAGAGCGAATCACGAAGAAGACAAACTTCCCCATCTGAGAGATGACCTTCCTGCATTGCTTAGCAGAGATCAAGGAAATAACACTAGGTGGGACTACCTCGGGTATCCTGTACAATTTCCTGTTCAAAGTAATAATAACACTATGAGGCCTTGACTCATATACAACATGACGTTTCCATAAATAAGGTTGGCCCAAAAGAACATCACAAACTTCTAGAGGAGCAATATCACACAATACCTCATCTTTGAATGGCTTGATGGCGTATGATATTCGGCGCTGTTGGCTGATGTGGAGATCGCTTCCTTGGCGGAGCCATCCAATGGTGTACGGTTGTGGGTGTGGAATTGTTGGCAGGGCCAACCGCTTGATGACCTTTGCTGAGATGAGGTTCTTCTGGCTACCGCTATCAATGATGAAGTGCAACAAAGTGCCTTTTACCCACATATGTGAATGGAAGAGGTGTTCTCCTTCTTCTGGCTCGTCCGGTTCACCAGGCTGGAGCTTGGTGGTAGCAATGGTGGAACTGGGTTCCACGTCGATGATCCATCTTCCCCTTTCTGGTTCTGGCTCAGATTCATAATCTGCATCTGATTAAGAGGCTTTCACTTCGGCCACCAGTGACTTCTTTGAGCGACAGTCACCAGTGTTATGCCAAGGGCTCTTATGGAAGTCGCACCACTTCCCGGTAGCTTTCTTTGTCTTTTCGATGTCCTTATTTTCTTGCGGCTTGAACTGGTTGTCCTGATACTGTCCATATTTTATTTGTCCTTTGTTCAGTGGGTTGGGGTTGCCCTTTCCTAGCTTTTGTTGTGAGGGGTTCCCAAGCCCAAATTGTCACGTCTTTTGTTTGAGCTTCTGCTCAATTTTGACGGCATATCGGTAGGCCGCACCCAAGGATGAGATGTCTAGAAATTCCATTTTGGTCTGGATGTATCTATGTAGAGAAATGCGATACTTGAGCACCAAATGTCACTCCAAATATTTGATACCCAACTTGGTGCGTAAGGTATGGAAGATATTTGTGAAATCTGGCACTGCTTGGTGTCTTTCTTGCCGTAGTGTGGTCCATTTGGTATACAGGCCGCCATAACTTCCGACAGGGTAGTATTGTTCCTTTATAGCATCCCTGAAGGATTCCCGGGTGGCCATCACTGAAAATAATGAGGTTTCCTCTATTTCCTTTTGCTCACAGAAAGTTTCCCACCAATATTTGACATGGGGAATGACTTTGAGGAGCGCAAAAGTAATCTTTTCTTTATTTGAAAAGTTATGGATAGAAAAATACCCTTCTAGTAGATTCAACCACTTGTCTACGACATCTTCATCTATCTGACCTTCAAATATAGGAATATCAAAGTTTATTTGTACCTTGAAGGGGGCGGTGCCTCCGTTCGAAGAAGATGCATCGCCTGTTGGTAGCCACCGAAGGATTTGCATGAAACTATCCATCATCTCGTTCCTCTGTTGCGTGAGGGATTCCTCAATCAACAGTTTGAAAGGATCTCCTATCCCATCATATTTCTTTTCTCCTGTCGTGGGAGGTCGCTTGGGCGTGCGAGAGCTTCTTTCCTCAAGAGAAACAAGATCGAGACCCAACTCTTTGTACTCCGACCTCGTTGGGGACATGCATTAAGATGACAAGGAGTAGACCGCCTCGATACCACTGACATGGATTTTATGAGAATAAAGAAATGAATACAGATTATTAACAGGTGCTTAACACAAAATAACAGAGTTACAGTAAAACTGGTTTTCTATTCAATAACAAAATAAGCTGAAACTGTAAAATGCAGCGGAAACAAGCTTGCTAGAATGGTGGCGGCTTATCTCTAAGAAGAGATGGGAAGGCAGCACGCATTCGCAAGAAGAAAGTTACAATGAGGATTTGAAGGAATTTTTACAATAAGCAAGAATGCCAAAAACCCTAGACATCCAAAAACCTAACCCTAGGAAATGAAGCGCCAAAAGTCATGTGGGCCCTGTTTGGGCCCTGTCGGGGTCGTAACTTTTGCATACGATCTTTGTTTTAGGAATGTGATATCCCGTTCGAAAGGTATCGTCAAGGAGATTCATTTTGGGGGCTCAATTATGCATTTAAATTTAATTTAGGAGCTTGATCCCGAAAAACCTTCATTTAGGCCCTCAAAATGGCCCCAGAAGTTAAAACTGCTAAAAATAGTAAATTGCCAAAATTGTCAGAAAACTATTTTGAGCCAGTTGGAAAAGGTGGGTGGCCACCGATATCCATATGGATCATATATGGAGCTAAAATTTTCATACTCTATTTCCTGTATTGGTACCGGATCATGACAGGTGAGATATGGTAGATAGTACTGGATCCGAACAACACGCAATTTGTTGGTATTAGACTAGAATAGTCTGTGGACGTTGGTACCAGACTAGAACAATCTGCAGACATTGGCACCGGATCACGATAGTGAATGATCTGGTGCATAAGTGCCGGATGGCTTGGATGTCATAGAAGTGTTTGACTTGTCCAAAGGTTAAAGTCTATACGTGGGAATTTTAAACATTAGTTCATGAAATATTTAATCTCCTATCTTAATAAACCACAAAATGCATGAATTCAAAGATAATTTACCTTATGACCTTATAAGTGACTGGAGGTAGTGTTATTTTTCATTTATCCAAGCTTAGGTAGGCCAAAAAGGTATAAATGAGGAGTATAATATGGTAATGGGGATGTCGATTTAGAGGCTCAACATTCCCCCATGCCAAAATCATTGCATGTCCTCATGCAACTAAAACATACTCAAAAAATTTCAAAACTTGAGACTCCATTCTCTTTACTTCTGTGGATCAATGATGTTGACAGATGAGGATTCTTCTTTCAGCTCCCTTTTTATGACCCTAATGTATTGTAAAAGTGTTAGTACCTTCTTGAACTTATTAGAAGTCTCTTCATGGTCATCTTGGATTTGTTGGCTGGTTGCCTTCAGTTGCTCATTTTCCTTGTTGATATATCTATCCAGTAGCTGGTATTCATTCACCTCTTGTTTTAGTTCTTGATTTTGTTTTCATATCTCCTCAACCTTCTTTTTCATCTGTCCTTTTGTTAAGGTCCTCATTGACTACATTGTTTCCGGTTGGATGTGTTCACATTCTTCCACTTCCTCCCTCATCCCACATAAAGTAATAGTAACTTGCTCCTCAGTTAAGCTAGGGATCTCATCTTGGACTGGTGGGTCTAGGGAAGGGGAGGTAAGATGTATTGGGTCTTCATGTGTAAAAGGACTGACAACTACTTTTCCTTTCTTTGCCATGCTCCTTTTGGTTCTTTTATAAGGGGGTGACGGATCAGAAGTGCTAAAAAGTTTCCTTTTCCTCTTTTCTATCTATGGAATGGTTACAGGAGGTTGTTCTATGGCCTTTTAATATTTATGCTTTGAGATACTATTTTCCTTCCTCGAGGGTTTTGACTTATGACCCTTCTCCTCAAGTGATACTGCTGAGGTCTCCTCCACTAATTCGATTTTACCTTTCAATTCTTGACTTTTAAGAGTCTTATTAACTGAGGAAGAGGGCCCTACTTGTTTACTAGCTTTATTTCTTTCGCTCACTGCTTTGGAGGATGATGGAGCTACCTTGTCTTTCTTTCCCTTTTTCTCCTCAAGTTCCTTATCTTTATATGGAGCAGGATGGGATTTCTCTATAGGTTCGTTTTCCATGGAAAGGTGTTGAGTGATGAGGGTTTTCCAACTAAACCCTTGCTTCCTGATTTCATGTATCCTTAGAATTTTGATAAGGCCCTGATGATAAATGATAGTATTCTCAGTTTTAGATGAGGATTTGACACCTCTCACCATATTGTTCAGGCTTATCCATAAAACGTATGGAAATTCAATTTTAGGGCCTCCTTCAAAGTGCAACAAAATCCTAATATGATTTAGGAAAGTTACTACATACCTACCTTCACAAGTGAGGAATCCTTGAAGACTAAAAATCATTGGATGATATTCTTCCTTGATATAGTTTCTAGAAATACCCTTTTTCTAATCAGGGTGCTAATGGTCTTCTTTCATAAATCTTTAGCACATTTATTTATTGATTCCTACTCCTTTGAAATACTTTTCTCCCTTGCTAGGTTATCCCGTGGGCTCCCTTAAAGTTTTGCATTGATTTTTAGCTATAGATTGCCTATGTGCACAATCTCTCCATCGTAACTCTATATAAATGCATGAGATACCTTCTCATGACAACCTATGAACCTTTCTAAAAATGAAATCCATCCCTCTCTAGCATAGTTCTCCCTACATAGATGGAACTCCTCGGCCTCCCTATAAATCTGGAAGACCAGTTCATGTCTACTCACAACCATCCTTATAAACTGTGAGTGCAAACCGGGTTGTAGCGTAAGCATTTTATTCAACTGTGAGCGCAAGGGTTTGGTACTGGATATCACAGAGAGGAGTAGGTTATGAACTGGAGAAAGATGGGTAATGGAAACAAAAAATAGTGATGGCATCAATAATTCAGAAGGTGTGTTTAAGTAAAGATGTTGCAAAGGAAATTAAGACGAGATGAGGCTCATCTGGATGGCTTCGCCACCCAGATAATCCTTTTCATTTCTACATGTTAATGCAATGATGGGAATAGGACGTTTGGTAGAAAAACATCATTGTTGTTTGGGATAGGTGATTGGACCTCTAAGCAGTGAATTTGATGTGACACGAGGTAGATTCGTGATTACTTAAGGATGCAACACATTCTTGGTTTAAGGTCTTGGCTCATCATTACTGGGCATGATCATTTCAATTGATCACCTAGCATATGATCCCATGCCCTATTTGTTTAAAAATGAAATTTCCTTTCTTCTGATGACTTAAGTACAACATTCAACAATGAAAACAGGGAAATTTTGTATTTTTCCATAAGAACAGATCCCACCTAACTTGCTTCAGATATTTACTATAATTAGATGTTAGGGATAAATTTCACAGTATAAGTAGATTAGACTCCCTAGTCAGGGTCCCACTCTTAAGAAGTTTCCTTCTTAGGTAATGTAGGATTTAGATGTCAGACTGATAAAGTTGGCTTAGGGTAATTTGCAAATGGACATTTGTTTATAGTATTCATTTTGTTTGTTAATCTGGAGTTTGTATCTTATAAATGTCAACAATGACATTTTCTTGTATTATTCATTTTTTAAATGACACAAGTGAATTTTTCAATCAAACAAGTATAAATGAGACATTTCTCAACCAGAATCCACTACCAACAAGCCTGTTTAGTACTCCGGTGGGGTAGTTGTGATATTTAGTGAGAGACATACCTTCCCCAAGCAGAATGCTCGATTGCCAACAGGCATGTTCAGTACCCTGATGGGTTTGCCTAGTCATACCATAGACCGATACCCGCTGCTAGCAGACCTGTTCAGTATCCCGATGGGTTAGTCTCTTAAACCCTTTTTCCATCAGAGGCTTCTTGTCCATAGTCACCTATTTTAGTTTTTGTTAAAGAGTGATTTTTCACGGTGACAGGGGAGGCTCGTCTGAAAACCCTTTTACAGGCTGGGATGGTATTGGGTTAGAAGGTATACTCTCTTATTTGAATGTCTTTAAATATTTTTCTGAAGGAAAAATAAACTTATGTATGCACACTATTTCTTTAGAATGATCCAGATGTATGATTTTTCTGAGTTTGTCCATAAGAAAATGACCTAAAGTTACCTTAGGGTACTGATACATCCTCTTCCATAAAATTTTCCTAGTGTGCCCACGACAAAGGGCGTTCATATACTCATATGATACTCTTTAGTAAAGGTAATCCAATGATCACTGTTGAAGTCTAGTTAGGGTGAAATAGTTACTTGTAGGATAATATTTTTTAATCCCTTTAATCATGTTGAAGTGTTGATGCTATTTGTAATGGAATTTTTTATGAAGGCAACCTCTAAAATCTAAATTTGGTTAAGCATGGTTCCTTACACAACATAGGTAAAAGATTATATCTTCTTTGTCAAGAAACATAACCAAAAGAAATTAAAATACTTCCTTTTAGCCAGCAACAGAACCAAAATAAATTAAAATACTTCCTTTTAGCCAACAACAGAACCAAAAGAAATTATTGCTTCATAAGAGATGCCATTTGATGCTACAGTCAACTCCTTGGTTCCATATTAAGTGGTTACTACACGGATTCACACTTCATAATATATTGAAAGAGGCATATAATTATTTTTCAATTAGGTAATATGTCCCGATAATACCGTATAAGGACAGACTTCTAGTATCGGACGAACACAGGACTGTTGGTACCGGACCAGAAAAAAAATTATGGTACAGGATAAGCATTGTTGGTACCGGACCAGAACAGAGTATTGTTGATGCTTACAAACTGATATTTTAGCAAGTTCATGAAAGATCAAATAAATTATAGAAATCCACTAACAAAATAAAATGTGAAAGTAAAACAAAGGAGGTAAGAATCCATTGTTAATTCATCTTATTAACAAAACACAATCCACACACCCATGTACAAAATTTTTAAAAGTAAATCAATCAATCAATGTGGATCAGTAGGAAGATATCCTTCCTTACTAATCACCTACATATATGAATTATGTAGCACACGTGTCAAAAATTCCTCTTTTGACAAGGGTTTGTTATAAATTCTCAATCAGTGCCCATTCACAAGTAGGGGAGTTTGATGTTCGTCAATTTTATTTATCTCGATCAAACCATTATCATAGATAGTGTCAATCTCGTAAGGTCCCAACCAACGAGTAGTTAACTTGCCTTTGAATTTCTTGAACCTGTTGTCATACAACAAGGCCCAATCTCCCCGTTGAATTTTTTTATTTTTGAGATACTTGTCATGCCATTTTGTTCTCTACTCTTTAATAAGGGTGGTTCTTTGAAGTGCTTCCTGCCTAATTTCATCCAGTTCATTAAGCTTCAAGAGCCTTTGTTCCTGGGCTTCATCTAAGTTCATGCCAACTTGTACAATAGTCCTGAAGGTTTTGATATGGAATTCTATGGGGAGAAGCACCTGCTTCCCGAACACCAACTCGTAAGGTGTATGTCTTGTTGTATTCCTCCAGGTGATTCTATAATCCCATAAGGATTCTAGTAATCTATCAACCCAATCCTTGTGGTGTAGCTGCACTGTTTTAGTAAGAATGGACTCAATGACTTTGTTGGTAGATTCTACTTGCCCATTCTCCTGTGGATGATAAGGTGTATATTTCATGTGCTTGATTTGGTACTTTTCTATAATATATTTGACTAGAATAGAGGTAAATTGATTCCCTTGATCAGTCACAATTTCTCAAGGTACACCGAATCTAGTAAAAATGTCATTAAAAAGGAAGTCTACCACTAATTGTTCACTTGCAGCTGGTAAAGATTTTGCTTCAACCCACTTAGTCACATAGTCATTACATACAAGTATGTACCTTTTATTTTTAGATGCAGGATTTATGGGCCCTACAAAGTCTAATGCCCATTTTGTGAAAGGTTCAATGACTACTTGGGATTGAAGTGGAATTTGGTCTCGTGCAGTAGGCTTACCCATTTGTTGGCATTCATCACAATTGGATACAAAAGTTTTGGCATCTTTGAAAATATTAGGCCAATAATATCTAGATTGCAGAACTTTATAAGCATTCCTCTTGTCAGCAAAGTGGCCTCCACAAGGACCATCATGGCAGGCTTGTACAATATCATGGATCTCATATTCCCTTACACATCTTCTGATGACCAAATTTGGTCCTGTTTTATAAAGACAATCATCATGCCACATATAGTTTGTGTAGAAATTTCAATACAAATTATGTATTGCATGGATTCTCCTGATCTAACAATTATATGCCACTGTTAAATACATAATCACTTCTACAAATATTCTTGCAGAATTTAAAACACGATCACCAATTGCAATATCAAGAAGAAAGATCAATCACACATAACACAAATGTTTTTACCAGGAAAGCATAAAGATAAAAACCCCACTATCATATATTATGTTTATATCATGGATCATGAAACAATCTCATACAAAACTCTAATCCAAGAGCTCTCAATACAATATACAATCATCTCATACTGTCATACAAAAATTGGCAAATGCATGTGCCAGTTTACTACCTCCACACAGCCTGCCTCCTCTGTGCAATCCCTACAATGAATTCGAATTTATCTTACCTAAGATGTGCATTCCTCATGGGCACATCCACTGTGTGTGTGGTTTCATGAGTACACTCACTAATGTCACAATTGATAATCAAACAATCCCTTTCACCTATTATCTCAATTGGGTCTCAACTGGATCTGACATGCATGTAGTTAAGAGTGGTAAATCTTCAGTTGCATGTGAGATCATTGATTGTGAATTAATTAATAATTAATTCACTAATCTCTCACTAGTGTAAATTTAGTTACAACTAGTACAACTGAGCTTAAATCGCTTAACCGAGTTAAACTACTTCACAACTCACATAACTACACAACCAACTCTGTTACAACTTTGAATCACTCAGTTACAACTGATTCGACTTGGATGTCCCACCAGTCAACCTTTGAACTCGAATTTCCTACAACTAATTGATTTTCCATTTAAGTTAACTATTTCCAAGTAATAATGAGATAATAGATTAATATTTATTGTCCAATTTATTTAAGGGAAAAATAAATTAGACACACATTTCTTGTTTACTTTTCAACAGTCCCTCTCAACAAGAAAGGGATTATCCTTAATCCCAATCCTATCTCTATGGTATTTGAATTTTCTCCTGGTGAGCACCTTCGTCAAAATGTCTGCATCCTGATCTTCTGTAGGAATGTACTGAGGAAACATGATCTTTTGTTGCACATAATCTCTGAGATGATGATACCAGATATCTATATGCTTAGATATATCATGAAACACAGGATTAATCGATAATTTAATGCAACTCTGATTATCACAATGAATCACTATCGGATCTAAATGAGAACCAAACAAACCAACTAAGATCTTTCTCATCCAGATAGCCTCACATGTAGCTTGAATCGCTGCCATGTATTTCTCTTCAGCTGAACTGAGTGCCACAGATATTTGTTTCCTTTTGTACCAATAAACAACTATATATACAATACTAAAGATCCCCCCTGATGTGCTCTTTCTATCCATCGAGTTTCCCACCCAATCTGCATCCGTGAAGCCATGCAACTTCACCTCATCCGTTTGTCTATACCATAAGCCATACTCAGATTGCCCCTTAGGTATCTCAGGACATGCTTACTTGCCTTCGAAAAGAGATTGGTAGGCTTAACCATTGCTTGACTCAGCTGGTTAATCACATAGAAAATGTTTGGTCTCGTGTTCACTAGATACATTAGTGAACCCACTAACTATTGATAGAAAGTAGCATCCACTACCTCTCTAGAAGTAACATCCTCTTTCTTCCAGTTTCCTGGAAGAGGAGTATCCATGGGTTTGCAACCCTCCATGTGAAACTTACCCAGTATCTCCCTTGCATACTTTCCTTGAGACACAAAAAGTTCACCATCTCACTACCATATTTCCAATCGAAGGAAATAATGAAGGAGACCCAAATACTTCATCTCGAACTCCTTTGCAATTTCCTCCTTGCATGAGTGTATCATTTTCTCATCACCAGTTAGTATTAAATCATCAACATAAAGAACAATGATTAAAATCTTACCCTTATAGATCCATCTCGAACCTACCATTGATTTATCAACCGACCTTGGGACAATTTTTGATGCCCTATTTTTGACAATGAAGTCATACTCCTCCACCATTGCATCTACCCATGTGGGCTCCTGCACTACTTCCTGAAAGGAAGATGGCTCAGTCACAATACATTTTCTCATGAGAACCATGTACCCATTAAATCAATCAGGAGTCTGTCTCTGTCTGCATTGTGAAGTAGGGGCTCCTACATTCTATGCAACATCTAGTCTCAATCTCTCAGCTTTTGTGGTGTGCTTTATGACATTTCTGATGGATGGCTCTGCATGAGTGGATTCCTCCACTCCATGAACCTCCTCATGTGGCTAATCCACATCTTGAGACTCATCTTTGGGAACCAACAATTCCTCCTTTGCATGCAAGTCTAGCTCCCTCTCAAGAGACAACCACATGGATTTCCCCTCATCGAATTTTATATCCCATCGCATAACAGTCATCTTACTGTTAGGAAAATACACACAATAATTATGGGGTGTATGTGTGTACCCCACAAAAATCCCAACTTCAGGAGTCAGTTCCAACTTCTTCCTGGCATCCTTGGTCACATGCACATAAACAGATGATCCAAAAATCTTAAAATGAGAAACATCAGGTTTCTTACCAGTGAAAGATTCTTCAGGTGTACTGATTCCATGTACTTTATGAGGACAATGGTTTTTCACATAAACTGCAGTGTTTCATGTTTCTGCCCACAAATGCATTGGTAGGCCCTGATCATGCAACATCACTCATGTTGCTACAATGATCGTTTTGTTCTTCCTCTCCACAACCCCATTTTTCTATGGGTTATGAGGCGCTATGAGTTCTCTTCGAATTCTTTCTTTGTTGCAGAAGTCTTTGAATTCATTTGATATGTATTCTCCGCCATTATCGCTCCTCAGAGTCTTCACTTTCTTCCCCGACTCTTTCTCCACCAATGCTTTAAACTCACAAAACTTTGAGAATGTTTGATCCTTCTTATACATGAAGAAGATCTGGCATTTACGAGAAAAGTCATCAACAAAAATAACATAATACTTATGTTTTGTTGTTGAAGAAATCAAGAATGGTCCACACACATCTGTGTGAACTCTCTCCAGGATCACCAAAGCATGGTTCTCCTTTTCGTGAAAGGTGGACTTTACATACTTACCCATGGTGCAACCCTTGCACTGATCTAACTGAGCAAGTGTTCCCATTGGAAGTCTAGTAGATATTTGATGCATGATTTTCAAGGCTCCATGATGAATATGGCCCAATCGCCTGTTGCATAATTCACGCTCATCTCGACTCACCACGTTTTATGACTTGACCATCATGGCAGCACAACCATCTACCTCCATCTTGTAAATATTCTTAACTTGAATCCCTATCCTCTTGACTTGACCCATTGTTTTATGTCACAGGAAAGATTTTCCATCACTGAAAACAGTGTCATAGCCTTTGTCCTCCAACATTGCGACTGAGACCAGGTTTTTCTTCAGACCTGGAACATGCATAACATATTTCAATTGAAATGGTTTACCTAAATCCCTTTGAAAGGTAATGGTACCAATTCCAGTCACACTGTATCGTCCATTGTTGCCCATCTCAATATGAATTTTGATATCTTTCTCCTCCAAGTCACTGAAAATATCCTTATCTCCCGTCATGTGGAAGGAAGCACCACTATCCAAATACCACATCGATCCCAATGAAATTGAATCCATGCATGTGATCAAAGAGAATTCAAGTTCAAATTGCGAGGTAAGGGCCTCACCAGATGAAGCTCCAGTAACCTTCTTGTTCTTCTTCTTTTGTGGATAGTTAGTAGCGAGATGCCCATGTTCGTGATAGTGAAAACACTTCACTTTGGATAAATCCAACTTCTTGCCTTTAGAATTGGATTTTGAATGGAATTTCTTCCCCTTCCCTCTCCTTGCCTTGGCAGCCAAAGCACAATCCTCTTCATCATCATGCTTTAATGAAGAGCCATCTTTGGTGTTCCTCCTGAACTCCTCCTGCACTAGATCTGACCATAGTCATTCCCAAACTAGCAATTTTTCCCTTCCATTGACAAAGTCTTGATAACTATGCCAACTCTTGGGAAGTCTTAGGAGCACCAAGCTCACCAAATCATCATCAACGACTATTATTCCCACACTCCCCAACTCATCTTGACATTGGACAAACTTTGTGAGATATTTTGGAATGGATTCGCCTTTCTCCATCTTGATCTTCCTGAGTTTATCTTTGAGAGCCAATTTTCCATGGTCATTGCTGTTTTGGAATAGATCTGTCAAAGCCTTCCACATTGCATATGGTGTGGATTTCCCATGGAGGTTTGAGACAATGTGGTCTCGTACTCACTCAAACAAGATCATCCTTGCCTTTGCCACTTTATTTTTCCATGCATAAACATTTGTAGTGTCTGCAACATATGGCTTAGGAATATCTTTGTCAATGAATTCCTTCAAGCCATTGTCTTCGAGTACTGCCTCCATCCTATCCTTCCAAGAAATATAGTTTGAGTTTCCCTCGAGTGCATACTCTAACGCCAAGCCATTGAAAGACATTTCGATCTTGAATCAGTTGTAGCACCAAGAAGGTCTTTCTGCAAATTCGAATTCTATCCAGTGACAAACTCAACTTCTGCAATTTCCTATGCTCTTATACCATGTAGAAATTTCAATACAAATTATGTATTGCCTGGATTCTCCTGATCTAAAAATTATATGCCACTGTTAAATACATAATCACTTCTACAAATATTCTTGTGGAATTTAAAACATGATCGCCAATTGCAATATCAAGAAGAAAGATCAATCACACATAACACAAATGTTTTTACTAGGAAAGCATAAAGCTAAAAACCCCACTATAATATATTATGTTTATATCATGGATCATGAAAAAATATCATACAAAACTCTAATCCAAGATCTCTCAGTACAATATACAATTTTCTCACACTGTCATACAAAAATTGGCAAATGCATGTGCCAATTTACTGCCTCCAGATAACTTGCCTCCTCTATGCAATCCCTGCTAATGGAAATCCCTGCAATGAATTTGAATTCCTCTTTCTTAGGCTATGCATTCCTCATGGGAACATCCACTGTGTATGTGGTTGCATGAGTGCACTCACTAATGTCACAATTGATAGTCAAACTGTCCCTTTCACCTATTATCTCAATTGGCTCTCCACTGGATCTGACATGCATGTAGTCAATAGTGGTAAATCTTCAGTTGCATGTGAGATCATTGATTGTGAATTAATTAATAATTAATTCACTGATCTCTCACTAGTGTAAGTTTAGTTACAACTAGTACAACTGAGCTTAAATCACTTAACCGAGTTAAACTACTTCACAACTCACATATCTACACATCCAACTTTATTACAACTTCAAATCACCCAGTTACAACCAATTTGACTTGGATGTCCCACCAATGAACCTTTGAACTCGAATTTCCTATAGCTAACTGATTTTCCATTCCATTTAACTATTTTCAAGTAATTATGAGATAATAGATTAATATTTATTGTCCAATTTATTTAAGGGAAAAATAAATTAGACACACATTTCTTGTTGACTTTTCAACAATTTGCACTTAGCTAAATTACTTTTTGTTTTTCTCTAAGAGACAATTTTCGAGGCATCTTCCCTATCAAAAGATAGTTAGCTACATCTGCATACCAAGGAGTAAATGTAGAAATAGAAAACAAATTTTCATCAGGAAAGTTATCATGTATTGGTGCGTTATCTTCCATATGAATCATTCTAGATAAAAAAATCAGCCACAATATTATCCTTACAAGGTCTATCAATAATATTGATGTTAAACTCTTGTAATAATAAAAGCCATATTGTAACTCTAGGGTTTGTTACAGGTTTTTGTTCATTAAGAATTTGATAGCTGAATGATCAGTGTGTACAAAATCTTGATATCCTATAATATAGTGTCTAAATTTATTGATAGCATGGACTACATCTAACAATTCTTTTTCTGTGACCGTATAATTAACTTCTGTTGGGTAAAGGTTTTTACTGACAAACTAAATAGCATAAGGCATTTGATTTTCCCTTTTTCCAAGAACTTCTCCCATGGCTGTGTCTAAGGAATCGGTACAGATATGAAAAGGAAGGGACTAATTTGGTCCTCTTAATACGGGGGTACTTGACAATTTCTGTTTTAGAATCCAAAAAGATACTTGGCAGTCATCATTCTAATTAAATTGATCTTCTTTAGATAATAACTTGAATAAGGGAATAGCTAAGCTTGTAAAATTTGGAATGAATCTTCTATAGTATCTAGCATGCCCTTAAAAGCTGTGAACTTCCTTTTGTGAGGAAGGTATTTTGTTTTGTGTGATAATATGAATCTTTGCTGGATCAACTCTCATTCCAGAACCAAAAATGTGATGTCCCAAAACAATACCTTCAGTGAGCATCATCTTTGACTTTTCATTACTTAGGGAAAGATTGGTTTCCTTACACCTAATAAAGACCTTTTCTAGACTGGTCAAAGCTTCCTAGAAGTCATTTCCATGGACTGTAAAGTCATCCATGTAGACTTCCACGCAATCATTGGTAAAGTAATAAAAAATGGGTAAGACAACCCTTTCAAAAGTGGTTGGGGCATTGCAAAGTCCAAAAGGAAGAACCCTATAAGCATAGGTTCCCCATGGGCAGGTGAAAGTGGTCTTTTCTTGGTCTTCAGGTGCTATTTGTGTTTGGTTATAACCACTCAACCCATCTAGGAATGAGAAATACTTCTTTCTGGACAAGCTATCCAACACCTGATCAATAAATGGTAAGAGAAAATAATCCCTATAGGTGGCCTTGTTCAACTCTTAAAGTCTACACATATTCTCCACTGATCATTTTTATTTGGAACTATGACAAGTGGAGATACCCATTGACTATGTACAATGGGGTATATGAGGTTGGCTTGAAGGAGTTTTTGCAATTCCTCTTTTACAATATCTTTGACTGCTGGATTCATCCTTCTCTGAGGCTGTCTAATTGGTCTTATTTGGTCATTAGTATAGATATGATGTGTGCATGTGTCAGGGTGAATTCCTTTTATGTCTGCATAATCCCATGCAAAGGCATCAAATTGTCTTTGGAGCATTTCAATTACTTGTGTCTTTTGTTCTGGTTCCAAACTAGAGTTGATATACAAAGGTTTTCTCGGGCTAATCTCAACAAGTTAAGTACTTTCTTCCTTCTCTGAGGAAGCTGGTGATAAAGTATATAACTGGGTGATATCAGGGTGCCAAGTTTGTTGAAATTTGGAACTAAAAATATGTGACAATTCTGCAAAAGACCTAGGATATTGAATGTAGTTTGTATCAACTAAAAATAGACTTAATATTTTTTCATATGATTGTTATTGAATTCATTTTACTTGTTCAAGTGTTAACAAGGGTCTGATGCAATCTTCCTCTCCATATGGATTTTCTAGCCAAACAGGTATCTCTTGTGCCAGTTGGGCAGGAGGGAAGAGGACAAGCTTTTGGCTATGTGTGCCATTGGATATAGTCATCTCGCTAGACTGACAACTGATAAAGACATCTGTTGTGGCCAACCAAGGGTGGCCAAGAACCACAGGGTGTCCTGGTTTGGAGGATGATTTAGAATAGATGACTAGAAAGTCTATTGGATACTCCCAAGAAGCAAGTGTGACTGTGACATCATCTAAACTTCCTGTAGGGATAATGATTGACTTATGTGCCAACTTTATCATGGTTTGGGTTGGTCTCAACTGGTTGATTTGGATTTTTTGCATAGTGTCAAAAGGAATTACATTGATTGTTGCATCCAGATCAATGAGTGTGTTCGGTAAGGAAATAACATTAATTTCAACAGTGACTATTGGGTTCCCAGGGTCATTATATTTATATAGAATTTCAGAAATAAATTCAGATAATTGTCCTACCACCTGAACAAGGGGAGGTTCCTTCTTCTTCCTTCCTAGTTTCTTAAGGCACATATCCCTTATGATTTTGGCATATATGGGGATATGCTTAATGGCTTGCAGTAGAGGTATTTTTATACATACATTTCAAAACTCATCCTCTATGTCTTTGTGCAAGGGTGGGTTAGGTTTCTTCTCTAATAGTATTTCAGGGTAGGGTGGAAGATTAACTTGTTGAGGTACTCCTTTGGACTGAGAAGTGGTTGTAATATGAGGGGAGCTCTCTCCATATACATGGGTGGTTTGAGTATTTTCCTGTTCAGAATGATTATCATTTTCTTCATGAATTATTACTCTAGAATTTGATTGATTTACAAATTTCCCCAATCTAGTTGAATTTCATAGGTGGGAAAGGTTTGGAATTCTTCATTCTGCACATGGTGGGTGGGTCGATTATTGGGGTTAGGAATCAGCTAGGCAGGGATTGTTGTTGGTCTAGGTGAGTTGTGGGTAGCTTGGATTTGTGGTTTTTTATTATCATTTATAGGTGCTTGCTATTGCTAGTTAGGGTTCAAGGGTACTGTGAATTTCTGTTGTATAGGAGGTGGAAGTAAAGCTTGTATCTGAGGTGGGTTAAATCTAGGTAGTAATTGGGAAATGTTTGCAGGATACTTTGGATATGTCGGGTAAGAGGGATTCCCATACACAGGTCCCCTCCAACCTTGTTTCCAAGGTTGAGTTTGATCTTGATCAGGTGTCCATTGGGGATAGGGGATTGGAGGAGGCCCCCATTGTTGTTGTTCATATTATGTATTAGGGTCATAAAATGCATTGGGGTTTTATTCTCTCCAAGGACTCCTAGGAGGGTACGTTTGTTCTTGTGAGACTCCTCGTCCCCTATAAATGCCTTGCATCTTGAGAAAAGTTGGACATTCATATGTGGGATTCTCTAGTGTACACATGCCACATACCTCTATGACATTTAATGGGCATTCTTTCTCAGGGTGCTTCTTTCTACATTTAGGACAAAATATTGCAAAAACAACATCTTCTTCTTGCTTCTTTTTTAGTTTTAGGGTATCTAACTGGTTACTGATTGTGATCAAGATGTTTGTTTTAAAGTTCTCTAATAAGTTTCCTAACTAAATCCTGGTGACAGTCCCTGAGCTTTGTCTTGAATTTCTGCTAAAAGGATCTCTTGGTCCTTTGCCTATTTTAGCTTGTCCTCTTGAGTATCTCCTACAGTAATATCCAATTTATGCAAAGGGATTTTGGTGCACATCTCCTGAAATTAACAAATTTAAAACTTCTATGCAGTCATCTCTAAGACCTTTCAAAAATATTGTTCTTACTATAGCTGGGTCTGTGGTGAATAATTTTAATTTCTGATAATTGTATAAGAACCTTTATAAGTAGTCTTCAGAAATTTCATCTTCTGTTTGATGCATTTTAAAAATGTAATTTTTAGCATTATCCTTACAATAATCTTGGTATTTTCGTAAAAATGTGTCTTTCATCTGATCCCAAGAGAGAATTGTATTTTCTCCTAATCTCATGAACCATCTTAAGGTTGAACCCTTTATTGTGGCTGGAAAGAGATTAAGTTTTTGGGCATCATATGAGTAGTTATAGCTTCTACATAATATGTCAAACTCGAATAAAAACAAGTTTGGATCTTCAGTTGACATGCCTCTTAAAGTTGGTAATGATGACAGTGGGATTTTCTTCATGTTGATGTTTTTGGAAATATCAAAGATTGGAAACTCAAAGGTCTCAGTCTCAGTAGCTTCATTTTCATTTCCTTCTTCTTATACCATTTCACTAGGTATTCCTCCTCCATTGATAGATGGTTCAGAAACTGGATTTTGTGTGTCTTGTAAATGCCCAGTTCCTTCAGTAGAATCATATTCTATCTGCCCCAATGCCGACTCTTCAGTTCTAGGTTCTTCTTCTGGAGCCTCACTACCTTCCCTTGAACTTCCTCCTCGTGGAGTTTTTCCTACACCAATGTCAGTTGAATTAGTAGGGGGGTTTGTTTTCGAATCTTTAGATCTTACAAATCTACCCTTATTATCTCTATATCTATGCATAAAATAAAAATTTGATGTTTAACTCAAAAATCTTGATTCTATATGGAAGGTAAGAAGGAAACCTGGCTTTGGAGAACCCCGCTCTAGTGGCTGTGTGGCTCTTCACTCACGTCTTAAATGTTTTATCCTCCTCCCTCAAGTAGCCCTTAAATTCATTTAAAAACTATGCAAACAATCTAAGCTAAAATCACTTCCTACTGTTTGCAACTCCCCGGAAACGACGCCAAAATGTTGTGCTACTTACATGATTAGTATAATGCACTCATTAATCATCAATCCGAGATTTGTAATCAACAGAGTTACAAGACAGCAGTAAGAGAGGTAATTCTATTGTCATGAGTATAGACTAATCTAGATTTTGCATGCTGGAAATAAAGCAAACTGTCAAACTAAAACACACTTTGGTTGTCTTTCACAGAGAAGCTACCTACTCCATTATGGCACATGCAAGTATGAGATGGATCCTTTTGATAAATCAACTTTGCTATCTGACCCAGAAAGATAACTATGAAATCACACTCTGAAAAGGAAATCACACATCAATCATCAAGGCATAGCATGGGTAGTTCAATAGCCAGTAAATTTGGTATGATGTGGTTCACAATAATCTATTGTGAACTTCACTAGTTCTTTTCCAAATGTGTTTGACTATTGCTGCCAACTTCTATGTTTACTAAGAGAAATCAAATTCATAGAAACAAGGCATATGAAAAAAAGAGTAAATGAATATCTCAAGAAACTATATGATCAAAATCCTAAATTGAACTATCTTACTAACATCTAAAACTATCAGAGAAAATGAATTAAAGTAGGAAATCCAAACTTCATCTAGCCTAACAATTACACTACCGAAATCAGTTGCTAACACTAATCTAAAAGGATGCTAACCTCTTTTGGTCTGTGGGCCCTTTCCGCTTCAACAGGCCAGTGACTGGAGTCTACAGTAAGTTGGCCTTCAATTCACCCATCATTCTTACTCAAATCTCAAAACATGAAATTAAACTATACTAACAACTCAACTCACATTCATTCATAAATGATCAAGACATGGAAATAAATGACATTCTTCTATTTAAAATTCAAACTCAGGATATGTTCTACAATATGCAATGCTGCTTCACATGTTGTGTTATGCTATCTCTCTATATCCCCCACCATCCTTGCCACGACTATTTAAACATTGTCAGGCCTGAAACACAAGGAGGTGAATTCTTTAGCAGATCAACAATTGTCAAATTTATCCATTTGGTTACATATTTTAAGCTTCATCCTCATGACGCGAAGTGTATGAGGATGAAGCAATAATCAAACTAGCTTAACATAGTCTTTCTAGAACTTTGATGATTTAATAAACAATTCAACAATTATCTGAGGCATGATCTGGAGCTAAACTTGGCATACTCTATTTCCTGTGTTGGTACTGGATCATGACAGGTGAGATACGGTAGATAGTATCGGATCTGAACAACACACAATTGGTTGGTAATAGACTAGAACAGTCTGTGGACGTTGGTACCAGACTAGAATAGTCTGCGAATATTGGTATCAGATCACGACAGTAAATGATATGGCGCATAAGTACCAGATGGCTTGGATGTCATAGAAGTGACGGACTTGTCCAAAGGTCAAAGGCTATACATGAAAATTTTAAACATTAGTTCATGAAATATTTAATCTCCTAGATTAATAAACCACAAAATGCATGAATTCAAATATACTTTACCTTATGATGTTATAAGTGACTGGAGGTAGTGTTCTTTTTCATTTATCCAATATTAGGTAGGCCAAAAAGGTATAAATGAGGAGTATAATATGGTAATGTGGATTTCAATTTAGAGGCTCAACAATAGGCAGTGCTGATCGTTTAATCTCATAAAAAATCCACACCCGAGATGAGGCTATGAGTCCAAAAGGATATCTGATCCACTAGCTATCCACTTTCCACACAGAGTAGCCCCAAACCCAGGTTCTAGTCTCACAACAGTTCCAACCTACAACTCTCTCCTTTCCCCGCAACCTGCACTACCCATTAAGGAATGTACCCCCTTCACTATTAACAATACCTCGGGATGTGACATTCATTTATCAGGGCCACTAGTGAATTCGGTTGGGAAATAATCACTCAACTAGGAACTCTAGGAACTTTCAGTTGTTTCATGATTTCTCATGACAGTCTTCACAAGGCTCTAAGCCATTTTGTCCGCAAAAAATTGTACCAAAGGCTCATAGGACGATTTATAGGAACACATGCCTCTTTATCAACATAAAAACACAACCAAAAATTGGCTTCCTTCGAGTATACCATGGTTGTTGTTATTCCCATCCCTTTGCTATTTTTATGTTCGCCAAAAACTGCCTGTAAAAAACGACCCCTAATCTGCATAAGAATTTATCTCTTCTTCCTTGATTTCTTGACTCACATTCTTCTCAAGGATGATTGTACCTCATTCCATTCTCTCCAATAACTATGGGATGTGACCACGCACACCCACCCTCTTACATGAGTTTAATGATTGGTCTCTCCTACACTCAATCAACAAATAGAAGGTTATACACAAAGATAATAATTTCAGGAATGTGGGTTGGATTAATGCTCATGAATAATACCCCCTTGGACCATTTTCTCTATTGTGGAATCATAGCCCCCCATTTTTATTCATTCCTTTCATATCGTAGCCATCGATTATTAATTTTATTAATTCACTCTTCATGCCTGACAACCTGGTTCTTCAACAATGCAACTCACAGAGGAGTTCACTCTTCATGCCTAACATCCTGGTTCCTCGACAGTGCAACTCACACATGATTTCACTCTTCAAGCCTGACAACCTAGTTCTTCGACAGTGTAACTCACATAGGATTTCCCTCTTCAATTTTGACAACCTGGTTCTTCGATAGTGCAACTCACCCTCTAGGATCAGACATCCCTTTCATTGTTATACAGTTCCTCAAGAGATCCATCATTTTCCAAGGTGTTCTCATGTAGACAAATGCCAACTTGTTGCTTGAATTCAAATAGGAATATATAACATGTGGAAATCATACCCATCTACTTTGCATGCATACAATTAGTATGAGACATCATCATATAATTATAAAATTTCAAATCTGTTTTACACAAGAAAACAAAATTTCCCAAACATGAGTCTCTTTTCTTATAATTGTTTAGCTCTTGCAGCAATAGATATCATTCTTCCTTACGGGATTAAATCTCTACCATATCCAATACCAATTCCCCTACAATTTTTTCAATTCCATGCAGCCAAACAAATTGTTAGTATATTGTAACAATTCTCAATTATTGATTTCTCAAATCTGGTTATACAGGAAAATAAAAATTCCCACGCATGAGATTTCTACTCATTATGTCTGGTTCTTGAAGTTGTAGATATCAATCTTCCTTATAGACATACTAAGTCCATTCAGCCTGCAATTTCCTCAACTTTCTTGCAGCCAAACAAGATTATTAGCACTCATGCATATTTTTAGTAGTACATGAAATGATATCAGAATTGTATCTAGCCAACAATCCAATCATTTTCAATCATTATTTACATTAAAATGGAATTATACCATTCATCATATTATCTAAAATGATATTATCATTCATTCTACATTCATTATCAGCACATCAAGATTTTCATAATGCAATCAATCTTTAACAATAATAAAACCAATGTCCCAATAATCCTGGACACATCAACACAATGCATCATTGCATTGATTCTGGAATACCATATGTTCATGCCATGTATTCCACCATGTGAGTTGGAAGGTATGGCCCATGCCTCAATACACCATCCAAAATATTCCCCACAACCCATCTGATACTTTTGATACCTTCTTCTTCAACCCATACACAGCACTAGGAACATCATCCCTCAGTGTTATTTAGTGTAGAAAAAAAGGTTGCAGTAGAAACCTCAGTTACATAGGGAATAACCATAATACATTGGGATAAAACTATATCCTTTCCATATCCAAACTCATCATGGCCTCACACATGACCATCTCAACAACATTCATTTTTATAACACGAGTAATGTCTCCCGACTTAACTCAGTTATGAATTCATAACCAACATAACACAATATGCAATTAAATTTCCCATAAATTCATTCAAGCAACAAATAATATTTTCATACTCAAGACCTCCCACCTTTTCATCAATTCAAATATTGATATTAGAATGAGGGAATTCTTACCTTCATTCCCTTCAACATTTATACGTTATAACAATCCCTAAATGCATACCTGCATGGTTGTTATCAATTTACTTGATGCTACCTGATCTTCTTACATTTGTAGAAGCTCGTCGGCTCCCTCCCCTAATTTTATTGGTCAACATTTTCTCCATCCTCATTTTTCTTCATATGGATGGATACCATAAGCAACAATATCATCATGCTATAATCATGTTTCCTCGATACAAAATCCATCATTAGTTTTATTCAAATATCATAGCATCACTAGTTCATATATATATATATATATATATATATATCAACAAACAACTCTTAGTCTATAATCATGCCACCAACATGTTCATTCATTTCTACATGCACAAACACACATCAGTATGCACCAATAATTTGATCTTTCATGTCTATTTTATGCACATGCATTCTATCTTTATTATATGCATCATGCATCAATTATATCACACACTCCAATGCATATCTATTTCATATTAATCAATTATTTAGATTTATTGTTGTAAATGGTTGTCTTGTAATTTTTGTAGAACTTTGTTGCCATGTGCACTACTATCCTTCTCAATTGTGCACCACTAGCCCCTATTCTAATCCCGCTAGCCAAGCCTCACTTGGCCATTTTGCAATTCCAACCACTAGATCCACTAGTGCTACCATCTCACAACTACTTTTATGCAAAGAATCTTGTCCCAACATATTTTTTCTAAACAACATGCACTATTCCATCTAAACATTAACATTGCAATCTAAATAACTACTTCTCATTTTTCTTGACCAAACCAGCCTTGAAATACCATTATCATTGACCGACATTTCAGCATTCAGAAATACTTCTTTCATTCTTTTTTTCTAATATTCCTTGCCGCCCATGGATTTGCTCAATATTAAATATCTCTCTTCACTTCATTGAGTGATGCACTATGAAGCACTTTTTTTCCATTCAAGACCACCCTGCTCCAATGGAAATGGAACCCTTTTTCCATTTGCACATGTACCTTGCTTTTGTTGCACACTCTAATAATAGAGAAATCTTTCTTTCTTGTGTAATTTTCGACAAGAGTTTCTAGATCATATGTAACAATTCCTTCTTCCTACATACCCATGATTTCTCATAGAGATGACAGATCCAACCATAATTCACACCTCATCTCATGATATCCTTTCTCCTTCTCTTGCAACAAGCTTTGTTTCCTTTACTATATTTCTATCTTCAAGGTTATGGAATCCTCTTTGCTTCTTGTGCATGCAATGACATTGCTTACTTGTTGGGTTCATACCCTATGTCAAAATATCTAATGACCTTCATTTGCAAGCCATTCAATCTCTATAGAATTTGAATACCAATATTCCTTTGCTTTTATTTAGACCTTTGACATCCTTGCAACACCTTCCATGCACTTTCCTTTGCAGTTCTTTGATGCTTTAAACATCTACACAATCTTGACCTCTTTCCTATCCAATGAAGGTACTGGAATTAATTTAGAATAGACCCACACAATTCTCAGGTGCATAATATTATCCTCTTTCTAGAAATCCTTTTTACACAACACTCTCTACATAGTTCTCTTCTACTTAATGACAATTCCCTGTTAGTAAGCTTAGCCTCTATTTTTCCAAGATATTTCTCTTCAAGCGTGCCTCTAGGCTTATGCATTGGTACTATCCTAATAATCTAAACTCTTAATTACAAAACAATCAACTTCGGAACTCACATCTATCATTGGGAAGGTTTCTCCAAAATTTGACACCATTTATAAAAATATTCACATCAAGTAATTACATGGTTCATCGAATTCATTTCCACTTTTCATTACTTTCCCTGTAGCTCTTTATTACCTTAATTGACCTCTCATAGTATTTCTTCTTCCATTTGACTTTGACTCAACATTCCCCATGATGACATGAATAACTTTGATCTCTTCCCCATGGTTGTAAGATCCTTGAGAATCTTCCATGACTCCAGTCTTCATATACGAACTAAAGTTTCTTTTTGTACCTCTAATTTTGCGAGAAATCTTCATGTAATAATTTATGTTAGAAATATGCATAGCATAAAAAAATTCATCATATAAAATATAGGTTATTTGTTCATCAATTTATGAAGGAAAAATTGCACCAATTCAAATTTTTTATTTTCTTGATGCATTCCTCCCCGAAACAGCTTCCCAACGACTATAATCATGCCTCAATCTAAATTCTGAGTAAATCGTTACAACAACTACATGCTGCAATTCCAATCTTTTTACTGCTACATAAGTCCATTTATTAATTTCTAAGAAATTTTATTTCCCAAATCAAAATTCTTGGTTGACAAATGTCTTCTACTCCTCAATATCTTTCCAACGACTATTTGTTTTCTCAAATCCGAGCTCTGGTTTGAAAGTTATAACCTTCCAAAACTTTATGGGGCATATTTGGCCAATGGCCATCTTCTTCACCACGTGGCCTCCATGTAGCTTCACCTCTCTCATGCCATCTAACATGGCATGGTCATAATCTGGGTCGTCATCCCCTGAAGATGACGTGGTTGCTGGTTACAGGGAAAATCTCCCGGTCTTCATGAATACTGGGCCTTCGACCCTCCATCATTCTTGTACAAGTCTACAACATCTCCGACACCCAAAGTCCCAAATTCTCCTCTCTCTCCAAAATATATGGTGGGGATCAATCCACCCTTAGATATAACAATCTATATTTGTCCGCACCTAACACAAGGTTTAGACTTGATAAGGCTCCTACATTAAATTAACACTCCTTGAGAATTTTCATGAATGTTCATGACTTAATCAATCATCGATATCTACAGTATGCACATTCCAACATGACCACTTGTTAACTCCTTCCTCATTGTGTGCATAAATCCTATACCGACATGTAGCCAAGATATCCAACAGTCCTGATCAAAGTGCACAACCTCCTGATAATTAACACCCTTACAACTTCAAATGTTCTTTCACTCTCCTTCATTGATCTATGTCCTTGATGGAGGGTTTGATCTCCACTTCCCACAACTCCAATGAATTTTGGTCACATTCAAGCCTTGATGATTGACGAATCTAGATTAATAATTAGTTGTGATGGATGGTTGGTGTTGTTCTTTGCTTCACAATATATAGAAGTTGGACACTTCGACGAGGGAAATTTCGGTGCTTTAGTGCTTCGACGTTTAACACATCATCCTATACCCTCAAATCTCCTGGAGTCCCATAGTTCTGGAGTTTCGAAGTTTCTCACCACGTACTCCAAACTTCAACGCTTCGACACTTCGACGTTTAACGCATATGCCTATATATTTGAATCTCCTAGAGCAAGACTTCATCGAAGTACTTACTCTTTCCTCCCACTAGTTGATTGAACAGTTGAGAAAAGATCCCAATGGATCCTCGATCTATGGTCCACATTTCTCCCAAATTCCTCCCCTCAATATGACGGTTAATAGAACTACTTACTCTAACCTTCCACTATACTCAATCTAACGATTTAGAGAGATCTCGAAGGATCCCTAGATCAACGGCTCGCGTTTGTTCACGATTTCGATGTTCGGGGATTTTGACCGTTCCAAACTGTTTCGCACCTGGAGTGGGTCAACGTCAAAAGACCATAACTCACATCTGACGATTAGGAAGGGTCCCAAAGGATCCTTATATCTATGATTCATGTTACTTCGCGACTTGACATCCCTTACTGGTCTTAACCCATTTAAGTCCCAAAGGTATACCTACCAGATTAAAGGTATCAAAACCATATCCTTTCACTATACTCGATCTAACAGTTGAGAAGGGTCCCAATGGATCTTTAGATCTATGGTCCACATCACTTCGTGACTTCGACATTCGGGAAGTTCTATTTGTGTAACACCTTTTCACTCCTGGAGTGAGTCAACGCTGAACTTGACCATGGAATATATCCAACGGTCAACAAGGATTCTAAATATCCTTAGATCTATGGCTCAAGCTACTTCACGACTTTAGAATTAAGGGATTCCATTCGTTTAACACTTTTTTTACTCTCGAAATGGGTCAACGTTGAATTTGACCATAGCATATATCCAACGGTTAGGAAGGATTCAAAATATCCTTATATCTACTACTTGTGTTACTTCGTAACTGATAATTTAATAAGGGTTTAATGATAAGGTGGATTCCACGATAGCGAATAAGAAAACACCATTTCTCGTTCAAACTCTCTATTAACCATGTCAACAAGTTTCCTTCGATAGGTTTAGAGTGTTGTGAAGTTATAACATCCTGGAGCTCTAGACCTCTGAAGTCCCGAAGCTCAGAAGGATTAGCTCCCTTTGAGCGTAGTGCAGGGTTCCAAGACCCTGTTCATATGGAACTTTGACAAGCCCCAAAGGGATACACTCTTAAATATTATCCAAGATTTGGTTAAGTTCGTGGACTCGAGCCTAAGGTCACTTGGACAAGAAAAAAATGGTCTAGATCCCTTTCAAAACCCTCAATTAATCCTGGTTATTGATCCCATCAACCTTTCAAATGGTTGAATCCTTAGGAACTTTTAAATTTATCATGATGAATCTCATTCGTCAATCATGAGATCAAACATGATCTCAAACGTCAATTCCAAAACTGCCTGTAACTCTATAGATGACCATTAAAACTCGAATTTTGACCATTCTAGGTCGAATTTCAATCTGTAACTTTACCACTCTGCTCCATTAACCCTCTCAAATCATCTGAATTCATTAAAACTTAGATTTATCTGATGGAAATTGGGTATTTTCTCTCTAAGATCTCCATTCTTCCCACAAATCGGTCACATATAAAATCTACAACAAAAAATTTCATGAATTTCTAGCCATCTTGGCCCATACAAACCCGTTGTTTGAGCCAAAAGCTCTGATACCATAATGTGACATCCCCTAGCCCATCTGAGTGACATTACGGTGCAGAAAATTATTAAATTATTAAGATTTACTATTAATCAAAATCTTGTATCTTACTAGCTAGAGATCACACATGAATCTTACCATTTGACCAATGCCACAATTCTAAATGCATATAGCAGCATATATTAAACATGAATACAATTGTTCGAGCAAACAATAAACACAAAACATTCATATAAACCATTTACATAGTGGAATTAACATAAGAACATAACATAAATAGTTATTTGTTAATTATTAACTAACTGGCTGCAAACGAAGGATGAACCTCCCAACCAGAGGCACTGTTGATCATTTTATCCCATCGGCAAGCCACCCCCAATATGAGGCTATGAGTCCACAAGGAGATATGATCCACTAACTATCCACTCTCCACACATCACAGCCCCAAAACTAGGTTATAGTCTTATAGCAGTTCCAACCTCCAACTCTCTCTTTTTCCCACAACCTGCAGTACTCAAGGAATGTACCAGCTTCACTACTTGTAGTCCCTTGAGATGTACAATTCATTTATCAAGGCCACTAATGCATTTGGTTGGCTAGGAATCACTCATGTGGGAACTCTAGGAACTTTCAGTTGTTTCATGTTTTCTCACAACAACCTTCACAAGCCTCTGAGCCATTTTCTCCATAGAACATTGTACCACGGGCTCATAGGTCGATTTATAGGAATATGCTAGAAGGTTATTACTCTGTACAAAAATTTTCCAATAGTGAAAAAATCACCTTCGCGATTCTTAAATCCCTTCCCCATGTCAAATCTTGGTGGGACTTTTATTGGGAGAGGTACACCATGGATGAATCTACACTATTTGGGAGAGAACCCACTTGGGAGGCCTCTGTATATGCCCTAAAGGAGGAGTTATACCTTGTCGGAAACTATGATGACCAATACATGATATGGACAACTCTGCGTCAGAAAAGAGGCCAGACAGTGCTAGAGTACACCAACATATTTTATACCTTGTGCTCAAATATGGGTATCAAAGACTCCGAGCGACACCTAGTTTTGAAGTATCACAGTGCTCTACACAGGTACATCCAAACAGAGATGGATTTCTTGGACATCTCCTCACTGGGAGTTGCTTATCGATATGAAGTCAAAATTGAGCATAAATTCAAGACGCATAGTAAGTGGGAGAAGCAGGGAAAATGAAACTCTAATTCACATAATGAAGGACACATCAAGGAAGGAAAAGAAGGGTAATGAGAAGTCTAAGATGCAGGCAAAGAAGGGTAACGAGAGCTAGTCCCAGATGCAGGAAAAGATGCAGGCAAAGAAGGGTAATGAGAGCTAGTCCCAAATGCAGGCAAAGAAGGGTAACGAGAATTCTAAGAAAGACACCGAAAAGTGGTGTGAGTTCCACAATAGCCCTTGGCACAACAATGATGAATTTCGTTCAATACAATCATTGGTGGCTGAGATCAAAGAAAAAGAGCTGAACCCTGACTTAGACCCTGATTCAAAAAATAATAAAAGGAGAAATATCATTGATGCAGAACCCACTGCTACTATCACAACTGCAACAACCCAACCAAAAGAGGATCCTAAGGAGGGGGAGCACCTCTTCCATTCACATATGTGGGTGAAGGGGACCCCACTACATTTTATTGTTGATAGAAGAAGACAAAATAACATAATCGAGTATGTTGAGAAGTTGGATTTTTAAAACAACACCACACCCACAACCATACAACATTTGGTGCCTTGGCTAGGGCCAATATATTCATGCCATCCAACAGTTTCTCATGTCCTATGACATCAAGCCCTTCAAGGATGAGGTATTGTGTGATGTTTCCCCACTGAAAGTTTGTGATGTTCTATTAGGCCAGCCATATATGTGGAGGTGTCATGTTGTTTATGAGTCTTGACCCCATAGCATCATTGTTACTCTGGAGGGTTAACTATACAGGATACTAGAGGTAGTTCCGACTATTGTCGCACCAAAAAAATGCCACAAAGTAATCTCTCATGCTGCAAATTTTAGCCTCTTCAAAATATGATCAGAAGGTGAACAAAATGACATTGCAAACACTGTAGCCTCATCCCAATAACTTTCTATCTAGCATAAGGAGATCGACAATATTGTAGAAGACTACCAAGATGTTCTTGCTACATGTATGGGGGTGCCTCCACACTGCCCAGTCAAGTAAGGTTATAACAAAACCCTTCATACTCTTTTGGTTGCATCTTCATTGAAAGAGTCCTCCCACACTCAAGTAGATCATGCATCTATATTGGTTGAATGGATACAACCCCTCCAACAATAGGTTCATAAAATCCTTCAACAAGCTAAGCAGGACAACTTCCTCAACAAGGGAAGCAATGCACCAAGCTTCAGATTTAGCAGAAGTATCCCTATTTCCCAAGTTAATTGGATGCAATGGGGACCATTGCTTCCTAAGGAGGCAGGAATGATCCAGATGGATCTTGTTGGCCATCCACCTTTTCCACTAAATCACCATTTTGAGCCTGTGGTTTTGATAAACCATGATATTCACCCTTTTGATGGGGAATCGAATGTAATGTCATATTTGTTGGACAACTGAGAGGAGGGGGGGTGAATCAGTTGTTACCATGCTTAAACAATTATGCTTATTTTAAACTCTTTACAGAGCACTCAATGACAATCACAATAATGTAGGGCAGTAACCAATAGAACATTCAACATCATTCACACATATGAGATACACAGAGACAGATATTTCCTGAGGAAACCCATAAAGGGTAAAAACCTGTTTTTCTTTATATGATAAGTAATCTTTACATTTTGTACATTATCATACTTATGAGCACCAACTCATAATGAGGCTACAACCTTTGTTTTGCAAGCTTCTACTTGCTGAGAGCACCAACTCTCTGGATTCTCTAGCACCTACTAGAAGGAAGCACCAACTCCCTGGTTTCACTAGCACCCACTATAAGGAAGCACCAACTCCCTGGTTTCTATATAACCCACTAGAAGGAAGCACCAACTCCCTAAGTGTTCCAACAACAACTGGATTGAAGCACCAACTTCTAGTCACACAGGCACCAACTTGTAAAATAGAGAACAACAGTTCTCCCTTGCACCACTCTGGTTTCTCTGGCTGCAACCAGATGGAAGCTACAACTCCCTATGTTCAAGCACCCACTTGAACCTCTGAGGACAACAGTCCTCCCTAGCACCTCCTGACCACCCTTAAATATAAATATTTTCTACTGAAACATATTACAGTGATTCAATAGTTGTCATTGGATTACCAGGCCTATCACTGTTCTGCTATGCTGCTCTGTTGTCCTGTATCAGTGTCTCTCTGCTTGCATCTTTTTGCGCTTTTTGATCTTCTGATTTTCTCTACAAGTGCACCTCAACCTTTTTTTACTGTCTCATCTATGCATTACTATTCTTTGCTTCTGCTACGCTTTATGCTCTGCGTGCCATGTCCCTTCTGTTAGCGATATTTCTTGTAAGGGGGGTCAGAATGTAAAGAATGGGTTAAAAACCCACTTGTCCTAAGTTCGGGATGCAAATGCGCCCATGATTAAATGAAAACCAAATCTGGACAGCAAGGATCAAAGCACCCGGATCAATGGCGCAGATGGGATTCCGGATCCCCCCCGCCTTTCTACCTTTAAGCAGAGGGGGGGCGGGGGGGTCCAGAATCTGGGGCGCACCTCTTCAACGGTCAATATCAAAGCGCCCGGATCAATGGCGTGCGAGGTGATTCTGCCCCCCCACCCCCCCCTCCCCCCCCC
>ML794802.1:257031-321282 GCA_009831015.1 Picea engelmannii | reverse complement strand
AGTAGATCCTCCGTTGAGCCTTCTATTTCCTTGCTGTTGCTGCCCCTTCTACAAAGCTTCCTGCAATCAAGGTAAGACTACACATGCATGCTACTAATTTACTAGAGGGTTAGAAATAACACATAAATCAAATAACATAGATGCGATTCATGAACTTGGGACGGGAAAAACATCTTTTTCATTAGTCTCAAAATGAATCACTTACAATGAGTTCTGAGACTGGCCACCGTTCCTCGATCCTGATCCTGGGCTCCTCCTCTTCTTTTGTCCTCCAACTGTTGTAACATGAAGTTCTCCTAAAGCTTAAGGCAAAGCCAAAGGGTGGGGACAATAATAGGCTTGGCAATTTTGGCAGAGTTTCTTTGCTATCTTTTTTCCTCCTTTGATTAGTACCCCTACCCCTCCTTTTATAGGCTAGGAAGAGCTAGGGTTTTAGGCAAACTCTCGTCCATGCATGGCGGAGAGTTTCAGTTAACTGACAAAAAGCCTCGTGTCCCGACGGAAACTTTCCTGATTTTTTGCTTTGTTAGGTACCCGCGGGCTGTTTTGGTCTAGCCCGCGGATGTCCGCGTGCAGTAAAAGGACAGCAAGCGGTTGCCCGCGCCCAGTGAGAAGTTAGGGTGCGGGTTGCTTGTTTTAAGTGGTTTTTTGAGGAATTACTCAACATGGCTTTGGCTAGGAAGAGGCATGAGTTGGCCTGATGCCAGGTAAACCTGTATGGTGCATTTTAGGGTTATAACAAAAAGGGTCTTCCACGTCGCAGAAATGTCGAGTTGGTTGGGCCATCCTCAATCTCGATGAAGCAGTTATTGAAGCAGTTGGTGGTGGTTAGACATCGCCTCCGCCATAATGGGAAATCCCGACAATGAATTAAAGGCACGTTGATTCGCCGCTGGAACTGTCAGGAGTTGGATTGCGTCTGCCATAAGTTGCACGATCTTTCAGAGACTGCAGATGTTGACTGTCAGAAGCCATGTAGATGCAAAGATTTCAATGCAATGTCTCGATTCCGCTATTGTTGTTGTTGTTCTGGGTATATGAAGGCGTTTTCTCCATTTTTGTATGGATCGATGGTAGAGCTAAGCTCCCGACTGTAAAGTTTCAACAAACATTCTGGTTCTCTGGGTTGTGTACCCGTGTTTGAGATTTATTTTTTTATGACAAACAATTCTCCTTCTTCCATCTATGTTTTCATCTCGTATCAGAGAGTTCATGATCGAATGCTTCGCGTGAATTAGCACAGTTATGTTATGATAAATGATTTTTTGTTGCATTACTGTTTTCTCTAGTTTCTCGCATTTGGGTGTAAGAGGATCTTGCTTTCATATGCTTTCTCTCACAGTCTGTTAGGAACTGGTTGTTCATGACATTCCTTTGCACTCCTCTCAAATAAGTCTTCCCCCTACTCACCCTTATTACGACTCACTGTTTGGAGTTTATCTAAGACCTCACTCGCCCATGCATGCCTGGCCTAGTTTCAGAGTTGAGACGATATTGTTCCGAGTTTGCTTCCATTCGATCACCCCTTATAAACAAATCATGACATTAAACTGATGGGTGTCAGGCTCTTCTCCTGCAAGAAATCCAGGAGTGACTTCTGACACTAACACCTTCTATGCACCATTCCTCTTCTGTGCATTTCAGTTTCCGCACTCTGCCTCCTTCTACACACCTGAATCACTCTCAACAGTAGCCTCCATCTTTTCTCTGTTCTACATTTTTATTCTCTCTGTGCATCTTCTGCATCCTCTATTCCCAATGATTTTTCATGCTCTCCCCATGTCGAGTGCTCTGCCTAATCATCATTGCAACTATTTAGCTTCTTTGGCGGTTAAACCCATGTGTCCATCATCATTGCATGTTAAGCCAATATTCCTTAGCCACTCCAGTAGTCGAGACTCTTCATCTTCTCTGTCACAGTCGAGCTCATTCCCTCTATTGTAGTTCCAGGATCCAAGGGTCTTACATCTGTCAATATCCTCTATGAACAGTCTTCATGCCACTGGAAGATTCCTTGAGACTCTTCATCTTCTCTAGCGATCACCCTGAAGTCTCTTCGAGTCCTCTGGAAAAAACCGTCAGTCGTTTCTAGTAGTTACACTGTGAACCTATTGAGCCTTGTGCCTTTGGCACCTTTCACCTTTCCTTTCACATGTGGCCTCAAGTAGTGACCACACGCCTGTTCAGAAGGTGCTTTTGTGACTCGCGTTTCATGGATCTGGGGATGAGGTATCTCGACTCTCCAAGTCGTGATCTCTAAAATGGAGCTTGGTTGCACTAGCTCCTTCCTCCATCTTCTGCAGATGTGACCACTGGTTGTGACCACAACCTTATTAGAAACTGCATTTTGCAATTTCTCATTTCACGAATTTGTTGCAAGTCACTTTGACTCTTCCAACTCCTGATCACGAAATGGAGCCTTGCAACTTGCAATCTCCTTCCTTCACATGCCCACAATTGTGACCAAGCATTTATCCATAAAGTGCTTTCACGATTTTGCATTTCGGCATTCCTACATTTCAACATTCCTGTGGAGAAGTATCTTGACACTCCAAGTCACAAACCCCAAAATGATCAGTGTTTCACATTTCACAACTTCGGGACTTTTGTGATGAAGAGTCTCAACTCTTGAATCCTCCAACTCCCGGTATCTGAAACTCCGAAATGCAGTCAGATCAACGGTCCACAATCTTGATGATTCAACGATCAATATCTTTTCGTGATTTCACATATTGCGAGTTTCTGCCATGAGTTGCTTCCTTGACTCCTCCAACTCCCGGTATCTGAAACTCTAAAATGGAGTCAGATCAATGGTCCACAATCTTGATGATTCGATGGTCTAGATCTTTCTTTGATCAATGAATCAGATTAAGTCATGGTTTCACATTTCGCGATTTCGGCATTCTTGTCGTGAGTGTTCTTGACACCTCCAACTCCCAGTATCTGAAACTCCGAAATGGAGTCAGATCAACGTATTTCGACATTTCACATTTCTCCGTTTCGGCATTCTTGTTGTGAGTTTCCTTGACACCTCCAACTCCCGATATCCAAAACTCTGAAATTGATTCAGATCAACGTATTTTGGTGTTTTGCATTTTTCCATTTCAGTATCCTTGTTGTGAGTGTCCTTAACACCTCCAATTCCCGTTATCCGAAACCCCAAAATGTCGTGGTTTTGCATTTCACAATTTCATCATTCTTGTCGTGAGTTGCTTCCTTGACTCCTAGAGTTTTCGCTTCTGATCTTGCCATGTGATCATCATTGTGTTGCTGGTCTTGATATTTTCCATCAATGACAAACACGCATACTCTGCCTCTGTCTGAAAAACATGCCAACAATCTCCCCCTTTGGCATTGATGGAAACCCCTTGAAGAATGTCCAACTATACCACTGTAGCATCCTTGAAATTACCACACTTTCTCCCCCTTTGACATCAATGTTAAAGAAGAAACACGCTCCCCCTGAGCTATTGCAGTACATACTCCCCTTGTCAACTATGAGCAGCTTAGAAATACAACAAATATTCAATAAGTACCCCCCCTGACCAGGTGACCAGTTTAAACGAAAGAAGTTATAACCTCCAACTTTTGATGAAGATATCCAAAAGGGGTCGCTGCTAACGGTTAATAAAGATATCAACAACCTGTTTTGTGGAAGAAATATAATTCAGCTGAACAATTCTGTTTGTAACTTGTTCTCTGAGAAAATGGTATTTTATTGGAATATGCTTAGTCTTGGAATGAAGAACAAGATTCTTGGAGACACTAATGGCACTGGTGTTATCACAGTGAATTATAATTGGATCAGTATAGTTTACCTTCAAATCTGCAAGAGTTTGGATCATCCACAAATTCTGAGTGCAACAAGTAGCAGTAACAATGTACTATTCTTCTGTAGTTGATAAGGAAATAGATCCTTGCTTTTTACTAAGCCATTCTACTAATGAGTCACCCAGAAAGAATGCTCCTCCACTGGTGCTTTTTCTCTCATCAACACAGTTTGCCCAATCTGCATCTGAATAAGCAGTTAACTGAAAATTCTTATTTCTGGGATACCACAGACCATAAGTCATTGTTCCCTTCAAGTATTTGAATATCCTTGTGATAACTACCAAGTGACTTTGTTTAGGAGAAGACTGATAACGACCTGCCATTCCAATAGCTTGCATTATATCAGGACGGGATGCTGTGATGTATAGAAGCCTGCCTATCATTGATCGGTATGTCCTTTGATCAACATCAGGTGACATATCATCTTTACTGAGCTTGCAACCAACCACCATAGGTGTACTAACAGGAGAGGAATCCTCCATCTGAAATTTCTTCAACATCTCTTTCAAATATTTTTCTTGAGAGATAAATATTTCTGCAGAACTCTGATTTACTTGTAAACCAAGAAAATATGATAGTTCTCCTATCATGGACATCTCAAACTCTGTTTGCATAGAGTTATAAAACCATTGGATATATGATTCATTAGTAAAGCCAAAAATAATATCATCTACATAAACCAAAACAACTAGCAGATTATCACCTTCAGACTTAATGTAGAGATTGCTGTCAACAGTACCTTTCTTGAACCCTTTGTCTTGTAAAAATTTATTCAGTCTATAATACCAAGCTCGTGGTGCTTGTTTCAGTCCATATAAGGCCTTCTTCAACTTGCAAACATAATTAGGATTATCTGTCAATGAGAATCCTTTAGGTTTCTCCATATATACTTCTTCCTCTAGATATCCATTAAGAAAAGATGACTTAACAATCATCTGGTACATTTTAAAGTTCTTATGGCATGAATATGCAAGGAACATTCTGATGGCTTCCAATCTTTCCACTGGTGCAAAAGTTTCATCAAAGTCCTGACCTTCAACTTGTGAATACCCTTTACAAAACAATCTGACTTTATTTCTAACAACTTGTCCTTTTTCATTCATTTTATTTTTGAACACCCATTTGGAGTCTATTACATTCTTATCTTCAGATCTAGGGACAAGCTCCCAAGTATTGTTCTTCTCAATCTAATCAAGATATTCATTCATAGCTCTAATCCAATCATCATGCTAGTTGGCTTCATAAAAAATTTCAGGTTCAATCATAGAAAAAAAAGCAACATGAGATTGTTCTGAGTCTTTAATCAATTTCCTTCTTGTCTGAACTCCTTTATTTATATCCCCAATTATCTGATTTTCAATATGATTCTTTCTAACAATTCTAAGAGGTGAGTTTGTTTCTTTATGTTGATTTATGTCGGCCTGATTATTTGTATCTACATATGATTCAGATTGTTCTCTTTCTGATCCTTGGACCTATTCATCTTCATATTCAACTATATCTTTTGTTCTTGGTTCAACACTGCTTACATTTCTGACCGGGATTTCTTCATCAACTTTTATGTCTATACAATCAACTAGTTTATGCAGCCTCTTATTGTAACATATGTACCCTTTACTGTTTGTAGCATAACCCAATAAGATACCTTCATCAGACCTGTCATCATATTTGCCAATATTTTCATCATTGTTCTTGATATAACATTTACTCCCAAAGACTTTAAAATGCTTGATTGAAGCAGGTTTTCCAAACCATAGTTCATAAGGATTCTTGTCACTATGTGGCCTGAGGTGAGATTTGTTAAGGATATGAACAACTGTATGAATTTCTTCCACCCAATATGTCTGAGGTATGTTCCTTTCATTCATCATTGATCTTGCCATTTGCTGTACTAATCTATTCTGCCTCTCAACAACTCCATTTTGTCGTGGAGTCCTTGGAATTGTGTACTCTCTTTTGATCCCATGTTTATGACATAACTCTTTCAAGTTCCATGAACTAAACTCTCCTCCTCTATCATAACTTACTGCCTTTAATATTCTTCCTGTTTGATTCTCAGTCAAAGCCTTAAACACTTTGAATTTTTCAAATGCTTCAGATTTTTCCTTCAAAAAGGCAACCCATGTTAGTCTAGAATAATCATCAATAATCAACATAAAATATTTTTCTTTTCCTATACCTTCTTTCCTTGATGGTCCACATAAATCCATATGTACTAACTGCAGAGGTTTTTCTATTGAAGGAAAGTTTGTAGATTTGAACTGAGTGCAAGTAAGTTTTCCTATCTGGCAAGATTTACAAACAGAGTCGTATGGCTTTGATATCTTCGAAAGATCTTTTACTGCCCCATTGTTTCTATGATCAAAATTTAGGTGTCCAAGTCTCCTATGCCACAGCCAACTTTCATCATATTTGCTTAAGTGGCATTCTTATTTTTCTTCTTTTAACACATAGACATTGTTTTCTGTTCTTATCCCTTTTGCAACCAGTTGTCCTGAACTCAAAGACTTTATTTTACAGTCTTTAGAAGTAAAAACAACTTCACATCCTTTGTCACAAACTTGACTGACACTTAGTAGATTATGTTTCAGACCATATACAAACAACACATCTGGAGCTTTTCCTTTTCCATTACTCAAACTTACCATTCCTTTACCTTTTATTTTTCCTAGTGCATCATTTCCAAAAGTTACATTTCCTTATTTGCTTTCACTTAGAGTTAGAGACTTACTTTTGTCTCCAGTCATATGTTTGGAACATCCACTGTCAATATACTAGGTATTATTTTGTCTTTGGGCTGATAACACCAATTTTCACTAGTCATCTTCTTTCTTCTTCCAAACCTTGAAATTTTTAGCAGCAGGATTCAGATCTGGCTTATAGTTTCTTAAGCGACAGTCTACAGCTTTATGTCCATAATTATGGTAGTTGTAACATTCTGGTTCACTGAATAACAAATCATAACGATTGTTATGCTCATAACTGTTGTTGTGTTTCACCTATGTCCTTCTCCCAGTGATCACATCATTTATAGTCTGTGATTGTTTGTTGCTTAGCTGTCTCAATCTTCTTGAAAAACTTGATTGCTCATATCTAAATCTTAAGGAACAATTTATAGCTTTGTGACCAAAGTTAGAATAGAAAAAACAATATCCATAGAAAAATCCTTTGTACCTGGAAGAAGATTGTCTTCTTTGAGTGAGTCGATTTCTTCCATCCTGACAGTTTCTCTAATCTACAGGTTCTGTTCTGATACTTTTTCTTTCATTCCTTCTTGGTGGATGATTCTCTTTCTTTGTTTCTGCAGAGTGACTGTTGTCAATGTTTGAGGATTTGAAAAAATTGATAGGTTATGTATTACTTGGATGATCACTACTTGATCCTTCTTCATACCCCAAGCCATATTTCAACTTTGGGTTTCTTTGCTGATTTAGAATGGAGGTTAATCCTTCTGAATCTTTAATACTTGACAGAGTTTGGTGATACAATGCCTTAAACTTCTCCATCTCTTTTTTGGTTTTCACTACTTCTTCTTCTAAGGCTTCACACCTTGCTTTCTTCTTTGATAATTGTTGTTTCAGAATGTCCTCGATTTTCTTTGCCTCTTCTAATTCCAATTTTAGCAGGGCAAAGTCTTCATTAGGTTTTTTAGTGCCTTTCTTGAATTGTATCAACAATTGTTTTTGCTTTCTCTTCTTAAGCCCGAGTCTATCAATCTCTTCCAAAGCGTTGATCAACTATCTTTCCAAGTCAACCACAAATTCTTCATCATTATCATCATTGCCTGTGCTTTTATTATCATAATCCTCTTTGGCCATAAGCATGAATTCATTTACCTTATCTTCACAAGAAGAGTCACTATCAGTGTCTTCTGAGGAGTCATCATTGTTTACACATAAACCTTTCTTTTTATCAAATCTTTTGGATGTGTGCTTCTCTTCACCTTCAGAGTTCTGGTCCTTCTTCTTGTGTGGACACTTATTTGAGAAATGACCTATCTTACAACAATTGAAACATTTGAAGGGCAACTTACCTTTGTATTTTCCTGATCCTTTCTTTAATCTTCTCACAAATTTTGCCTCAATATCATCTAAATATGAATCAGTATTCTTGTCTTCTTTAAAATATGCTTCTCTAGTAATGGATTTATCTTTGTTGATTCTCATTTCATATGCAATTAAAGTTCCTAGGAGTTGATCAATGGACAGAGTTTTAAGATCATTTAGTTCTTCTATTGCAGAGACTTTTGGATTAAATTTATCAAGCAAGGATCTTAAAATCTTCTAAACTAAAATTGATTCTTCAATCTTCTCACCAAGACCCTTCATGGCATTCACAAGTTCTTCAACTCTTAAAAAATACTTGCTAACTGTTTCATCTTCATTCATCTTTAGTTATTCAAACTTCAACCTAAATGTTTGAAGTTTGACATCTTTTTCTTTCTCATTTCCTTCATAGCTGCTAATAAGTTTATCCCACATTTCTTTGGCATTTTGAAGATGCATCACCTTTACAAACTCGGATTCTACAAGTCCATTCAAGATAGCATTCATTCCCTTAGCATTAAATATAAATTCTAACTTATCATCCTTGGAAGCTAGCACAAAAGGATTTATGTATCCAGTCTCTACTACATCCCAAACATCAACACCTAAGGCCATTAGGTATGTTCTCATTCTAACCTTCCAGAAGGTAAAATTTGTTCCATCAAATAGAGGAGGCTTAGTGGCTGAAGTCCCTTCATGACTTGTCATGTTTAAGCTTACATATCTACCTTTAGATAAAAGGAACCTGCTCTGATACCAATTGTTGGACAACTGAGAGGGGGGGGGGGTAAATCAGTTGTTATCGTGCTTAAACAATTATGATTATTTTAAACTCTTTACAGAGCACTCAATGACAATCAAAATAATGCAGGGAAGTAAGCAATATAACATTTAGCATCATTCACACATATGAGATACACAGAGACATATATTTCCTGAGGAAACCCATAAAGGGTAAAAACCTCTTCATATTTATATGATAAGTAATATTTACATTCTATAGATTATCATAATTATGAGCACCAACTCATAATGAGGCTACAACCTCTGTTTTGCAAGTTGCTACTTGCTGAGAGAACCAACTCTCTGGATTCTCTATCACCTACTAGAAGGAAGCACCAACTCCCTGGTTTCTCTAGCACCCACTAGAGCACCCACTAGAAGGAAGCACCAACTCCCTAAATTTTCCAGCACCAACTGCATGGAAGCACCAACTTCCAGCCACACAGGCACCAACCTGTAAAACAGAGAACAACAATTCTCCCTTGCACCACACTGGTTTCTCTAGCTGCAACCAGATGGAAGCTACAACTCCTTGTGTTCAAGAACCCACTTGAACCTCTGACGACAACAGTCCTCCCTAGCACCTTCCGACCACCCTTAAATATAAATATTTTCTACTGAAACTTATTACAGTAATTCAATAGTTGCCATTGGCTTACTAGGCTTATCACTGTTCTACTATGATTCTCTTCTCTCCTATATCAGTGTCTCTCTGCCTACATCTTCTTGCGCTTTTTGATCTTCTGATTTTCTCTACAAGTGCACCTCAACCTTCTTTTACTGTCTCAACTATACATCACTATTATTTTCTTCTGCTGCGCTTTATGCTCTGCGTGCCATGTCCCTTCTATGCACCATTCCTCTTCTGTGCATTTCAGCTGTTGCACTCTGACTCCTTCTACACACCTGAATCACTCTCAACAATAGCCTCCATCTTTTCTCTGTTTTGCATTTTTATTCTCTCTGTGCATATTCTACATCCTCTATTCCCAATGCTTTTGCATGCTCTCCCCATGTCAAGTGCTCTATCTGATCATCATTGCAACTCTTCAGCTTCTCTAGCGGTTAAACCCATGCGTCCATCATCACTGCATGTTATACCGAGATTCCTTAGCCTCTCCAGCAGTCAAGACTCTTCATCTTCTCTGTCATAGTTGAGCTCATTCCCTCTATTGCAATTCCAGGATCCAATGGTCTTACATCTGTCAATAGCCTCTATGAATAGTCTTCATGCCACTGGAAGATGCCTCGAGACTCTTCATCTTCTCTGGCGATCACCCTGAAGTCTCTTCGAGTCCTATAGTAGAAACCATCAGTCATTTCTAGCAGTTACACTATGAACCTATTGAGCCTTGTGCCTTTGGCACCTTTCACCTTTCCTTTCACATGTGGCCTTAGGTGGTGACCACATGCATGTTCAGAAGGTGCTTTTGTGACTCGTGTTTCGTGGATCTTGGGATGAGGTATATCGACTCTCCAAGTCGCGATCTCCGAAATGGAGCTTTGTTGCACTAGCTCCTTCCTCCATCTTCTGCAGATGTGACCATTGGCTGTGACCACAACCTTATTCGAAACTGCATTTTGCAATTTCGCGTTTCGCGAATTTGTTGCAAGTCACTCTGACTCTTCCAACTCTCGATCATGAAATGGAGCCTTGCAACTTGTAATCTCCTTCCTTTACATGCCCACAGTTGTGGCCAATTGTTTATCCATAAAGTTCTTTCACGATTTCACATTTCAGCATTCCTGTGGAGAAGTATCTCGACACTCCAAGTCACAAACCCCGAAATGATCGACGTTTCACATTTCGTAACTTCGAGACTCCTATGATGAAGAGTCTCGAATCTTGACTCCTCCAACTCCCAGTATCCGAAACTCCGAAATGGAGTCATATCAATGGTCCACAATATTGATGATTCGACGATCCAGATCTTTTGGTGATTTCACATATCGCGAGTTCCTGTTGTGAGTTGCTTCCTTGACTCCTCCAACTCCCGATATATGAAACTATGAAATGGAGTCAGATCAACGGTCCACAATCTTGATGATTCGACGATACATATCTTTCTTTGATCAATGACTCAGATTAAGTCATGGTTTCACATTTCGTGATTTCTGCATTCTTGTCGTGAACGTTCTTGACACCTCCAACTCCCGGTATCTGAAACTCCAAAATGGAATCAGAACAACGTATTTCGGCGTTTCACATTTCTTCATTTTGGCATTCTTGTTGTGAGTGTCCTTGACACCTCCAACTCCCAGTATCTGAAACTCTGAAATGGAGTCAGATCAACGTATTTAGGTATGTCGCATTTCACCGTTTTAGCATTCTTTTCGTGAGTGTCCTTGACACCTCCAACTCCCGGTATCCTAAACCCCGAAATGTCTTGGTTTCACATTTCACAATTTCATCATTCGTGTCATAAGTTGCTTCCTTGACTCCTGGAGTTTTCACTTCCGATATTTCCATGCGATTACCGTTGCACTGTTGGTCTTGATATTTGCCATCAATGACAAACATGTATACTCTGCCTCTGTCTGAAAAACATGCCAACAATATTCATTTGTTAATTACAGACATCATGTAATGATTTCCTAGTGTTCTTATGTACATGCCTACAACATAGTGTTAAAGCATTGGATCCCATTAGAATTCCAAAGTTAAGCATGCTTAGGCTAGAGTATTACTGGGATGGGTGACCTCCCAGGAAGTCCTAGTATTTTACATGCCTATGGATTTTTATAAACTTAGTCCAATTTATCCCACATGCATCATGGGAATTGTTTTCCTCTAACTCTCTCATATATAATTGAGGTGAAGGAGGCTCTTTAAGCATGAAATGGAATGTGATGTAAATCTTTTTGCAAATGAAGTGTAGCCAACATCTCTTTCTTTTTAGAGATAGGCTACCCCATTTTGCCAATTTGTGTTCTACATTGTTTTTCTCTCTTGTTCATTAATAGAAGTTTGTTTTCACTGTATCTTTGTGCTCTCTGCATTATCTCTGTTTATTTCCTTGTTATATATCACTTATATTTTTTTCTTCATGTCATTCTCAAAATAATCCGTATCATACATACATGAATTTTTTTTAAAAATTCAAAAGATTGTGATTTTTCTTTCAGCAAGTACACCCAACACATCCTGGTGTAATCATCAATAAAAGTAATTATATATCTATTTCCATTTGTAGAAGGAATAGGAATAGGGCCACACAAATCATAATGAATCATTTCAATTTTTCTACATTCTTTGGAAGTAGAATCATGAAATGGTTGTTTTCTATGCTTTCCAAGGATACATGCATCACATTGCTTCAATTTCCTAGGAATAGTAGGCAAACTGGAAACACCATTCTTTTTCAATAAACAAAGACTCACATAATTAATATGGCCAAATCTAGCATGCCAAAAAAGGATAGATGGTATTATACCTTCACCATGATGAGAGAAGTATGCAACATTTTGTGTATAGGTAGATGTCCCTTTTAGCTTCAACAGTCTTCCATCTTCCATTCCGTTCATGATAACCATGTTGTTAGTATCCTTCCTTATTTAAAATTTTCCACCAAACATATGAACAAAGTGACCTTTCTATTGGATGTACACAAGGGAAAACAAGCTCATTTTCATCTCTAGAATATAGAGCACATTATGCAAAAGACAATCTCAGAGTCTCGGAAACTAAATCCTGGTGGTGACCATTCCCAAAGGTTTGAGACTTGATCTATCTACAAAATACATTATGCCATATACATTTTCATTGAAGTATTCAAAGAATTCTCTTCGTAATATCATGTGGGACGTTGCACATGTGTCAAGAAGCCATGCATATCTCTAAGAATAAAATCAAGTGTTAAACAAATCTTCAATTATTCCTATATTGCAATGGGAAACAACGTAATGAACATGTGCTTTACCTTTCATTGGATAAGATGTTTTAACTTCGTCTTCTTTATAATTTTGTCTCTCTTTGAGCTTCTCATATGGAACTTTGCAGTCAGTTGCTTCATGTGACCCATTCCTTTTACATTGGGTACAATGAATAATAGATTTTTTACGAATATTATGCCAACCCCCCTGCCTCTGAGATTCTTCTTTCCACATCCTTTCATTTATTACTAGTGTAGATGAGATTTTTCTTGAACCCGCTTCCACCTTCATGATCATGTAGCAATAATAAAATCAAGAGGTCATTGAGATGGCTATGTGGGTGTCATATTATAGTATCATAGAGTGAGTGTCACAGTCAATGCCACACCTCAACAATAAACAATTTAGGAAGAAAGGAATTAGAGCATTGTTTGGACTATTATCAGAAGTAAAAAATGTGAAGCTTCCAACAAGGTGAGATCAGTGGTAGATGTTGTGGATGAAATGCCACTAGAACACACTCTCAGAACAACAAATTGTACTATAAATTATAGTTTAATGCAAAGATATTGTTGCTAAAATGAAAGAAATGTCTTTAGTTGACCATCCTGTTGGGCCTGGGTTTAAAGGTTATACTCTTAGTAGCCATGGACATGGGGCAGCTGGAAAACCAATCCTATGAATTTTCATTTATGTTGTAAATTGAAAACTTCACGTCTCTCCTTTTTGTTTCTCCTTTGTAGAAAATGAACCATACACAATCCTCAAAACCGACACACTCCAATAAGCAAGGAACAATCAACAAGGAGATGGGAATGTGAGCAAGGAATAATCAACATGGTGTGAGTGGTGTGACAATCACTTATAGCAAGGAAGGAAAAATCACGAGTGAAAGAGACTAGGGACATGAGAAACAATAAATCTAAGCAACGGGTAGTGAAGAGAATGGTTTGATGTACATAGTTTCTAGGGTTACGTGTTTAGTCAACACCAATAGTGAATATTCGACAATCAATGTGAGCATGAATGCAAATGAATGAAATGCAAGAGTTAGTCTCTTAGTAATCTCTCAGTTTTCAATTTATCCATTTTAACGGAGGTTGCAAATTCGATTTGTGGAACAATTTATAGTTTCTTTCCAAGTGAAATGTGAAATAGTCGAGGGATTTAACAATGGATCATTCGATGGTCATACAAATTAGGGTTTCTTGGTGGTGCATGCATAGTCAACTGGAATGAGGGAGGCATGCAGAAATGACACACAGACTGGAACAACACAGATGGACTCACAGAGGGACAGAGGATTGACCATAAAATGAAATAGAACTAGTAGAGGGATTGACCATAAAATGAAATAGAACTAGTAGAGGGACAAAGGATCAAGAGAATGCAGAAGGATTGATAGGCAAAGAGGAGGCATTTTATGTTCGCAAGAAGAAAGGAAACACCAAGGAATCAAATCATGGAGTTATCCTAGCTCTAATACAACTATCAGGCCAGGTTTGGAAGAACTCATAACTCAACAGATATAATATTTGGTTCACAAGGTACCTCTATAAAGACAAATGATGCGCAGGTAGTTTTCTAACCTACAAAATTTATGGGTTGACAATTTTAATCCATGTCAATGTTGACGGTCTCCTCTCCACAACCACAAGTAAAAAACATCCAAAATAGGTAAAAATGTTCAAATTGAACTTAAAATTTCATCACTACCCTATGCTATTGTTTCAGGGGAACCTTAATTCTCCCTAATTGTGGCCATGAGAGACTTATCAAGACATGTTAGGCATATTCTATAGAAATATCCTATATATCATGTTGCAACTATTGATTTGAAATGGATGATTATATAATTTATCATCATTTTTTTTCCTTTCTGATGTGAAGAATTAAATATATGGACATGTAGGGGCCATGTTCCTTAACCATAGAGAAGGAATTTTAGGGATATTTTCCTTGATGCAAAAGTGGTAAGAAGCAACAATGTAATAATGGGAAGGGATATGAAATTTATTATTAGGCAAGGGGAACTATGGGGAATATCAAAAAAATGGACCCCTTATTTGAGTTTCTCCTCTACGAGATAGAGAATTGTAAAATCTATGATATGGAGCCTTTTAAAGTGGTCCCCACATTAATGGATAATGGAGTAGGAGGAGAATCCATATCTAAAAGATTGGATAGATAATTGTTAGAAAAAGTAGAGAGAAAGGTCTTGGGTTAGTGAAGGAGGCATATCAGATCATGTTCCAATATTCTTAGAGATAGGAAATATGGATGAAAATCCACTAGGGACATTGAAATTCAACTAATTATGGCTTAAGAACCATAAGAATTGGTCATTTGTAACATCCTCGCTATAATCCCCAATTTAATTAATGCTTAATGTAGGTATAATGTGTGGCTATGGCCAAACAATGTATATGCGAAATGTATTTCTAATTTTTAATAAAAAGATGTGATGCTAGATGTTGGTGGATATGGATAGATATGGGAGATGAATCAATCCAAAAGTGAGAGGAGGGTTTAGGAGAATGTCTAAGAGAGGGGTCCAAGGGGTAATTACACATGTCTATTAATTCCACCCGCACTCCTGAATTTTATTATCATTATGTATTAAACTTCTATTTTCTAATTTAGTGTCCCAAAATCCAATCATTGAATTCATGTAAGAGGGTGGGTGTGAGAAGTCACCTGCCATAGTTATTGGGAGCATGGAGGATGAGTACAATCAGTTTGGGAAAGTGTGTGAGTCAAGAAAGAAAGCCAAAGGAGATGAAATTTGTATGGACAGTTACAACAATTTTAGACATTCAGTTTTTGGGCATGAACAACAAGTAGAGAGTAGAAAAGAACAACTTGTAGCTGGAGAAACCATGGAGGGTGAATTTTAGAGCATGTTGGAGTGTTTTGGAGCTAAATACTGAAGATCGAGGTTGTTAGGCATGAAGAGTGAACTTATGTGTGAATTTCATTGTAAACACAAGTGTTTGTTGTTGTTGTTAGTAGTTTTCCTGGTAGTGAGTTCCCTTAAGTTACCAATAGATATATTCCTAGTTACATATGCCAGAGAGACCCTGATAAAAAAAATGGGATGCTTGAGAGTCTAAGATCCATGAAGGGGTACATTCCTTGGGTTGGGAAAGTTGAGAGAAGAGAGTTGGAGGAAAATTGGGATTGTTGTAGGAGAATACCAGTGGGTTGTGGGATTTATGAGCTATGAGTGGATAGTGAGAGACCACCCTCTTTTGTGTATTTCTATCCCTAGCTTGGGGGTGACCTACTATTGAGATTTGGAGAATAAAGTCTATGGTTGGGTGGAACATCCATCCCAAGAATATGGTGGCACAACTATTTTGAAAGATAAGTGTTTTATCTAGTTGTTGTATTATTTTATGTGTTTAATTGTTTTTCTTTTACTCTGTGTATGAGAACAATATTTCATGTTGTTGTGTGAGTTATTAGTTTCATTCATGCTTGTTTAAAAATGTTTTAGATGCATTTACTAAATGATATCATATATAGTTAAATCTGTATGTAATTCGAAGTTGATAAGCTACATGAAATTAGTTAGCAGACGTTTTAATTTTTATGAGTATTCCGCACATAATGGACCTCAACTGCGCTGGTGGATGTTACATTGTGGTATTAGAGCCTCTGGTTCAAACAATGAGCTTGTATGGGCCAGGGCGAGTGTGAAATGGGAAATTTTTCTATTACAAATTCCGGTCTATGTGAATTTGGGGAAAAATAGTGAAAAATCCTAGTGAAATCCCCAAATTCGTGGGCAAATTTAGGATGGATTTTCCCCATAGCCATCATAGAGAGGTTTAATGGCATAAATATGCAGAGTTGTAGAGATAAATTCAAACTATAAGGTCAAAATTTTCATGCTAATGGCATTCGAATAAGTTGGAAGAGTTCAATGAATCAATGACTGAGATCGTGCTTGATGTCGAGATCAACGACCTAGATTAATTTTAATAAATTTAAAAAATTGTATGGTTTTCAGAGTTTGAAAAGGTCGAGCGGATCAATGGATGAGATTCATTTTCGATAGTTGGGAAAATGAGACAGATCGATGGTCTAGATTCATTTTCATCCGTTCGGAAGTTGGAGCCGATCGACGGTCATGATTTGTTTTGGAAGCTTGGAAAATAGAGAAAACAGACGGTGGAGAATCGTCGACAGAGTCAGGTGAAGTTTGATGGATCAACGACTGATATCATTTTTAACGGTAGATTGATGGTCGAAATTCATCGTGGACTTGGTCGAAAGTTTTCTAGGTGTTGTAGTTGGCCAAGAGAATTCGTCGATGATTGATGGTCGATTTAGTCGAATTGGTGAAGTGTTTTACTCACCAACGAAAATATCTGATGATCGATTGTAGGTTAAACTATTTTATCAAAGTGTATTGATTGAGAAATAAAAAACATTGATGTTCGATGGATGATGGTCAAGGGTCGGCCGATTCGATGAGGTGTTAGTTCATCCAAAAGAAGTTGCCAATGGTTGATGAAGGAAAGAGGGTGATGATGTGTCATTCTATGTCAATATCCATGTGCCATGCCACATCATCTAGAGTTCCATGTTAAGAGCCTATGTGTAATTCCATGTCAACCAAGGTATGGTTGAAGGATGAGGGTCGGGTCGACTGAAGTAGCAATGTCTTGCAGATCGATTGTCAAAGGAAAGGTTTGATAGTCGACAATTAAGTCAGTAGTTTTGGTAGGGTGTTGCATGCACCAAAGGAGAACATTGATAACAAATCAACAACAAAGTTCATACCAATGATTGAAATTTTACCTTATTTCAGATCAATGAATTAGATTTAAAGGTTGTTATTACAGTAAAAGAATCAACTTTTTGTACAATTGTTTTGGGATTTTGAAGGCTCATGAACTTGTGGGGTGATTTTGAGGCCGTAAACGACATTTTTAGGCAATCAAAATCCATGAGAACAATGTGTACTTTTGGTATACTTTTTCTTTGCAACTTAAATAAAATAACACACAGAGAGATATCTACTGAGCTACTCCGGGTGAAAAACTGAGCTCGTACGAGAAAGTTATAGTTGAAACAATTAAGATAAAATTGAGGCACAAATTTACTTCCAGAGGGCATATCTCCTTTCTTAGAATTTTTTTTGAGGCACATGAGTAGTCTATGGAAACATTATGAACCATAGAATACAGCCATGGAGCCATATTTGGAATATGGGTATGTAAAAATGTGCAGTGAGAGAAAGAAGACAATGTAGCATGCAAGGATAAAATGGGAAAAATAGTCTAAACTTTTCCAGACCATAAGTTTTATCTCAGAGCTCATATTTGAGAAAACGAATAGCCGCTAGAAGAGTCTTGAGGAGTAAAAGACATATATCCACCCAAAATTTTGAATTGGGCATTTAAATTTTATCAGAAAGTAAAAAAAGTAAATTCTGCAGCAGTGAGTGGAAATTACTACTTGTGAATGTTGTAACGTTTCACTCAAAACTTAGAATGAGACATGAGTATAGCCGTTGGAGAGATGTTTCAGAGAAGAATGTGTTTAAGGAATTGAATTTTTATTCAATGCAATGTTTCCTTATGTTGGCCCTTAGTTATGGAAGGAAGCGAAGAACAAGGAAGAAAAGGTGAAAATCGAACTTCGCGGAAGACACAGTGACTGTCACTGGGTTGAAGTGAGCAAAAGAGAAGAAAAGAGGGAGCGAAGAATGGAAATGCAAGACATTGTATGAAGATATTGAGGATGAAATATCATCAAGGAAGATAGATCGAGGACAACTCAACAAGCGAAGAAAGCCACCGTTAGCACCGCGTGGGAAGAAAGGAAAGACAGGTTGGCGAAGCCCGGGAAAAGCGGGTCAAGTTGACCTAGGGTTTTAGTCACCTAGGGTTTTGGTATCTAGGGTTTTGGACACTTAGGTTCCTGCCTAAGACTTTTGGTGAGCTATTATAATGTATAAATAAAGGTCTAAAGGACCTGGTTTGGGTTGGTATGATATTATTGTTGATCTAGCTCTATTGTTGTGGTGAGATATTATTGTATTGAGAGATAGACGTGCTAAGAGAGAGAGCCTTCTGGTATTGTAAGATATTCAGTTGTGTGTGAAGGTCAAGTCATACAGTTGGGTGCATAGGAAGGGGAGAGAAAGAGAGGAAGAATAAAGAAGATATTCTAGCTGAGAGCGTAGATAAGAATTGTATGATTTATCTTAATAAATCTCAAGCACAGTTATGTGGACGTAGCCCTAGAGAAAGGGTGAGCCACATATATTTTGTGTTGTGTGTGATTGATGCTTTGATCTTTGTCATTGTTATATTATTATTTGCATTGTTGTATTAGATCAGTTCTATAACTATGCAGGGTAGATCTATCTTGGTGAGGAATATATGAATGTTTCCTTGTTGTTGTATTAGATCCACTTGATATTCCCCTGGTTGTAGACATCCCTGTCCTGCAACCCCCCTCTTAGCTGCTTCGGGTGAGACTGCATCTACTTTGCAGGTGTTTTCGAAAGGGCCAATAGCTAGGGCTTGTTGGTGCACTCTTCAAGTGAACCCTGGTTCTGCCCCTGTGCCAAAAAATGGTTTTGTTGTCGGGACATAAATATTCTTGAGGGAATGTCAAGGTGGTTCCCATCAAAGATAGAGATTTAGAAGTGGATAGAAGAGAAAGAGAAGGAATCCATTGAATCCCAGAACAAGAACCCTAAGTTGAGTACTGAAGATTGGCTACAAAGATACATCTTCACGGACATTCACGAGATATTCTTTGGAGGAATCCATCAAGAGTTGTCTGAGTGGATGACTAGGTTAGCAGATACCTAGTTCGATATTAGATCTAGAACCCCTATGTTTTGGACGTCGACGCTGATCCAAAAGGTCAAAAGAGTCGATAACGTTGTATCCAGAGAAATAGATCATAGGTTTGATAGTACCATTGGAGGGTATATCACCAAGTTTGTGGTTGACAAGGTAGAATCGTATAGCCAAGCCAAGAGATACTTTTTCAAAGGACACATAGGAAAAAAATTTCACTTTCTAAAGCTGAGAATCAAGACGTTGTTGCATGAAAAGAACGTCTTGAAGATACAGTAGATCGAGTGGATTTGAAAAGACTAATGCTCAAGAATTCAGACAGTGACAACAACACAAAATCTGGACATACACGCAGTGGAAGAGTATTCAAAGGGGTTCACCTTGAGAACATGTTCAAGCAAAACTACGGAGAAGAGGGTTTCTACAATGGAGAAGAGGAAGATCTGATGGCTGAAGAACACTAAGAACCCACCGAAACGAAGGAAGGGTGAGCTAAAGAGCTTTGAAGAAGAGAACCTGAAACCTCAGAAACTGTGCATACCATCGAAGTAAGTACTGTTATCCTTCCTATTGATTCAGTAGTAAGAAACCAGAGTAATCCTAATCACCAAAGAATCTAGATCACCATCAATACTAGTCCACCACATATCTAGTCAATAACCCTAGGAAGATCTATGGCAGATGATATGAGGCTTCCTATATTTAGGGGATATGGATCTGAAGATCCTGATCAGCACTGGTTCCTATGTGAAGTCATATGGAACATTAAGAATTTCACAGATGAAGCTGTAAAAATAACCCAGTTTAGTACCACTCTAAGGGATCACGCACTGAGCTGGTACATGAATCTTGTCCAAGGAATTGCATAGCCTAAGTCATTGAATCAAATCAAGAATGCACTGATCACAGAGTTCAATAAACCTAAGTCAAAGTCACAATGTATTACAGAGCTAAAAGAGATCAAACAGAAGGTGGTCGAACCGGTATGGGAGTTCGATCTGAGATTCAAAACCTTAACAGGCCGATTGACTTTCCAGATCCTAGACGAATAGAACAAAGAATGGTTCATTGCTGCACTCTTACCCCACATCAAAGTTCCTCTGATGAAGTATAAGATCACTTCACAGGATAAGGCGTTGGAGATCACCATGAAGCTAGAATCAACCCCTATGGGAGAATCCACCTCAAGTATGAGTCAGATCTTGAGTCAACTAACTAGTTTATCTTTATAGGTCGAAGACATGAAGAAAGATAAGGGAAAAGATAAGAGATAAGACAGCTGGTGTGTTATATGAACATAAGCAGGTCATGACAAGGAACACTACCCTATATTCAATGAATACCTTACTTCTAGAGCTCCGAGCCCCTTGAAACAAGTTACCCTACCTTGGTGCGAGGTATGCAGAAACAGACATCAGATTGGTGAGTGCTATTACATGAAAAAGTATGTATAAACACCTACAAATATATACTATACATTCTGTAAATCCATAAGACATGATGATAGGGACTGTAGGGCTTATGATCTCATGCATGAGAGGTTGAGAGACATATATAAGATCCAAGGCGAAGTACAACAAGAAGGAAATGCTACGTAGTATAACTCCCCTGGGAAAGGAAACTACAATCCTCGCGGTGGATTCGGAGGAAGAGGACGAGGAGGAGGTATGGGTTGAGGCTGAGGATAGATCATATATTATAACTATGCACAGCCAGAACATCTAGCAAGGGCCTGTCAAAATCCTTTCACCACTTGTAGTTATTGTAACTCATTTGAGCATGTCATTGAGGATTGTCCAATATTGCTGGCTAAACTCTAGGAAAAACAAGGACCTCAGCAGAACCCACAAATATAGTTTATCAAAGAAGAACCCTGCAGAGCCGATCCTAGAGTCACTGTTATTACTTGAGGAGGAACTGCTATAGGAAAGGATAGAGAAACCCAAGGAAATATCGCAGAAGACTCAGGAATCAGGAAAGCTACCAAGAAGACCCAGACTTTTGATGCAAACAAAGAAAGACAAATCTTTTAGGAAGAAAGGCAAGAGTTCAAGCCAAATCAAGGCGCTTCATCAAAGTCCATACCAGAAGTGAAAGAATATGGAATGCCTATGGCATTTGATCAGTCTGATTCGCCAAAAGAAGGAAAAGAGGTAAGAAAACTCATGGAATTTTTGTGCACTTGTGTTAAGTTAGTTCAAGATAAAAGCATTGCACAAGAGTTACAGAATTTAATCAGACAATATGAGCTAGGAAAGATAGATCCCTTATGAATAGGGAAGTACACCAAATTGGTTAGAAGAGAAGGATGAATAAATAATTACACTTGAATGCTCAAATAAGAGAGTATGACATAGACTATGTAGTCCTCAACTTAGGGTCGGAGGTCAATGTCATGACAAAGCAAACTTGGGCACTGATGGGAAAACCCAAGCTGATTTATTCTCCTATCAGGATTAGGATGGATAATCACCAAGTTGTAAGTCCATTTGGTAGACTGGAACATGTCCTTGTGGACATTGACAGAGTAAGAACATTTGCATATTTTGAGGTAATTGAAATAGTTGATGACAGTTGCCCTTACCCCGCTCTGTTAGGAATTGATTGGGCCTTCAACAATTCCATTGTTGTTGATTTAAAGAAAAGGCATATGAATTTTGAAAGAGATGGCCTTAGGGTCATTGCACCCTTAGATCCAGATTAGGGTCAGTGATAGACAGATCCCATCAGAGAAGAAGACCAGGCATATGAACTAGAAAACATCTACAAATTAATAGCCAAACAACAGGATTATATCAATCCCACATCGACAAGAATCTCAGTTGGCGAAGTGACAACGCGTGCTCATCAAACTAAAAAAAAAGAACTGAAAAACTGGCAGAACCATATGTATGAAGTATCTACCAGAAGATGTGCCAAATAAACCAGAGAATTTCATTGGATTGGCACAACAGTAAGTAACTTACCCACAATTGATGGTTTGAACCCTTTAGAAGCCTTCCTATCAGATTTTGAAGCAAGTGTACCAACACAATAGAGGTTGTTGGCAATGAATGAGGCCCTGAAATCCACACCAGCAAGATGGTGGGGAACCCACAAAAGCAATATTACAAACTGGGTACAATGTTGAACTTTGATGACAGAACGATTCTCAGCACAAGCAGAAAGCTGCAAAGTAAGGTACACAGGTCGAATCTTCCCAAAGGAACATGTGTAAAGATGAAAAGAAGCCTAGAGAGATGTCCCTCGAGAACAGTGGGTGCACAAATTCATTAACACGCTGGACACTACACCTATCAACTGGTACCTTCAATCGGAGCTACGCCTCATCACTGCAGACTCGGAAGGTATTATTGAGAATTTTGTTACCACCTTTTTATTTGAAAGTGAATATCCTTCAGTGGACCAAGAATTATAGATTGTGAGACATAAAGTATTTGAAGAGGCATATAGGCTCCCTTTGGAACAGGAAGAGGAAAAATGGACTACGCCCCTCCAGAAACTGTAGAGTTGTTACAACATCAATGCTGATGAAGACGATGATCCAAGGAAGGTGAACATCACAGAAACAAAAGGCTAAAGAGATGTGTAAGGACCAAGAATTGAACTACCATTTATTGGGCAACCAATCAAGATTAATAAGGTCAATATTGGAACAAAAGACACCCTGAAGCTTGCCAATGTTGGAGATTAATGGGATGTTGCAACCATTGACAAGATTACAGAGTTACTACACAAGTATTAGGACTTGTTTCCGACCAAGTTCACTGAGATGAAGGGCATCAAAGGACCTATGGGAGAGATGATGATCCCTTTCAAACTAGGTGTGAATCCCTTCAAGCAAATACCCTACAGGTTGAACCCTAAATACAAAGAAAAAGTGAATATCGAGCTCGACAGAATGTTGGAAGCAGGTATTATTGAACATGTCGAAGAATCCAAGTGGATAAGCCCTATTGTAGTAAAAGACAAAAAGACAGGTGAGGTCAGGATATGTGTGGATCTCAGAAAGTTGAATGATGCATGTTTGGATGACCCCTTCCTTACACCATTCAATGATGAAGTATTAGACAATGTCGGAGGCCAGGAGGTATATTCTTTTACAGATGGATTTTCAGGCTACCATCAGATTCAGATTACTAGGGAAGATCGCCACAAGACCACGTTTTCTATAGAATGGGGATATTACCAATATACAATGATGCCATTTGGACTGAAGAATGCCCCAACCATCTTTTCCAGGGTGGTGGTCAAAGTGTTCAGAGAATTTTTGCATAAATTTCTCGAAGCATATTTCAATGACTAGACTGTGTTTAGTTTGTTGAAAAACCATATTGAATGTCTAAGACTAATGTTGGATAAGTGCATACAATGTCAAATTGATTTGAATCTGAAGAAGTGCATCTTCTTATCACCATTTGGAGTGTTGTTAGGACATATTGTTTGTAAGCAGAGATTGTTGGTAGACCCATCTGAAATTTCCATTATCGTTGATCTTCCACCTACGACGTCGGTCAAACAACTGTGCACTGCACTAGGACATACTGGCTACTATAGAAAATTCATCAAAGGATATGCACAGATTACAACACCTATGGAGAAGTTGCTGAAGAAATATTGTCAGTTTAGCTGGACAGAAGAATGCCAGAAGAGCTTCGACACATTGAAACAAAAGATGTTTACTGCGCCTATTCTGGTTTTTCCAGATTGGAGTAGGGAGTTTCATGTGCATGTAGATGCATCTTCCATTGCATTGGGAGATGTGTTAGAATATCTAGGAATAGGAGACATCGATCACCCATTATCCTTTGCTAGCAGGAAGTTATCCACAGTAGAAATTAACTACACCACTACAAAGAGAGAAGGATTGGCCATGGTGTATGCATTACAAAAATTTCTCCACTACTTGTTGGGAGGACACTTCAAAATGTTCACTGATCACTCCGAACTAAAATACTTAGTCAAAAAGCCAGTGTTGGGGGGGAGAATATGCAGATGGCTTCTGTTGTTTCAAGAATATGATTTTGAAATCATAGTTAAGCCAGGGAGAATGAAAAAAGGCCCTGATCACTTGTCAAGATTGTAACATGGCGAAGAGCCAACCGATTTGGAGGATACACTGTCCGATGCACAAATGCTAGCCATTACCAAGATTGATGATCACTTCACAGACATAGTCCAGTTCCTGTCAACAGGAATGGAAATGAGTGAGCATACCCTCTCTCAAAAGAAACAACTAGTGGTGTGCATTGTAGACTTTTCACTTATAGCGGGACATCTATAGAATATGGGACTTGATGAGATAATAAGGAGATGTTTTATGGAGGTAGAGAAACCATTGATGCTCACAAAATCTCATGAAGGCATCGCAGGAGGACATTACGCAGGGAGAGAAACTGTGCAGAAGGTTATGAGAGATGGCCTCTGGTGGCCTACCTTACATAGAGATGCTAAAGATTATGCTAGAGCCTGTGATGTATTCCAGAGAGTTGGAAAACCATCGAGAAGAGATGAAATTCCATTAGCACCACAAATGACCCTACAAGCATTTGAAAAATGGGCCATTGACTTCGCAGGACCTATAAACCCACTAGGGAATCCCACAGGAGAAAGGTACATTATTACTGCAACATAATACTTGACCAGATGGGCCAAAGCCAGAGAAGTTAGGGACTGTAGTGCCACTACAACCGCGTGCTTTATATTTGATGATATCATAACTAGTTTTGGATGACCCAAGATCCTTATGAGTGACCAAGGCACACATTTCATCAATAAGACAGTTGAATCATTGACTGAGGAATTTGTAGTCCACCATCAGAAGAGAACACCTTACCATCCACAGGCAAATGGAACATTTTAATCCTTCAACAAAATTGTGGAGACAACGCTGACAAATACCTGTAGTGTAAACAGGGATGACTAGGATTTAAGAGTACCAGCAGTACTATGGGCCTATAGAACCACTTGCAAGAAATTAACAATGCAGACCCCCTTCAAGCTGGTTTATGGTCTTAAAGTTGTTGTTCCAATGGAGTATTTAGTACCAAGCTTAAGAATTTATTATTTTACAGGTATGGATGACGCTGGTGTTTTTCAGGAGAGGCTCGCACAGTTAGTGGAACTTGAAGAAGACAAATTTATTGCAGGTTTCCACCAATAGGTACAGAAGGAAAGAGAGAAGGCATATCATGACATGCACATCAATAAGAAGGCATTCAAGCAGGGTGATTTAGTATTGCTATATGACAGTACATTTATAAAACATCCAGGGAAGTTTAGAATGCATTGGCTCAGACCATATGATATTTCCTATGTTACCGAAGGGGGAGCTGCGCAGCTGAAGACATTGAATGGAGAATGGAAGGAAGGATTGGTGAATGGGAGTCGGCTGAAGTTGTACTATGACAACTAGCTACCTCGTAGCTCTCAATAAAATCAAGAAGATCAAGGGTCTAGGTACCAGGTGTAGTTGAAACTGGGTACCAGACATAGAAAATACAGTCTGCACAAGGATGGGAAAGAGGCATAGAGAAGAGGGCAAAGGATGCCCTACGTAGTCCAAAGTTGAAGCAAAACAAAAGGATCAGATCTGAAGTGCCTTGGGATGAGTCACAGGTGAGTGTGTGATGGATTTTTTCCCCTTGGTTATGGAAGGAAGCAAAGAACAAGGAAGAAAAGGTGAAAAGTGAACTTTGCGGAAGACACAGTGACTGTCACTGGGTTGAAGAGAGAAAAAGAGAAGAAAAGAGGGAGTGAAGTATGGAAATGAAAGACGTTGGATGAAGAGATTGAGGATGACAGATCAACAAGGAACATATATCGAGGACAACTCAACAAGTGAAGAAATTCACAGTTATCACTGCGTGGGAATAAAGGAAAGACATGCTTGCGAAGCCCGGGAAAAGCATGTCAAGTTGACCTAGGGTTTTAGTCAGCTAGGGTTTTGGTATCCAGGGTTTTGGACACTTAGGTTCCGACCTAAGACCGTTGGTGAGATATTATAATGTATAAATAAAGGTCTAAAGGACCCGCGTTGGGTTGGTACAATATTGTTGTTGATCTAGCTCTATTGTTGTGGTGAGATATTATTGTATTGAGAGATAGAAGTGCTAAGAGAGAGAGCCTTCTGGTATTGTAATATCTTCAGCTATGTGTGAAGGTCAAGTCCTATAGCTGGGTGCACAGGAAGGGGAGAGAAAGAGAGGAAGAAGAAAGAAGATCTTCTAGCTGAGAGAACAGATAAGAACTCTATGCTTTATCTTAATAAATCTCAAGCACAGTTATGTGGACGTAGCCCTAGAGAGAGGGTGAACCACGTATATTTTGTATTGTGTGTGATTGATGCTTTGATCTATGTCACTTTTATATTGTTATTTTCATTATTGTATTAGATCAGATCTATAACTATGCAGGGTAGTTCTAGCTTGGTGAAGAATATATGAATGTTGCCTTGTTGTTGTATTAGATCCACTTGATATCCCCCTGTTTGTAGACATCCCTGTCTTGCAACCCCCCTCTTAGCTTCTTCAGGTGAGATTACATCTTCTTTGAAGGTGTTGCCGAAAGGGCCAGTAGCTAGGGCTTGTTGGTTCGCTCTTCGAGTGAACCCTGGGTGTGCCCCTATGCCAACTCCTTCATAAACTAGGATGAATAATAACCTTTATTCTAATTGATGAAATGTTTTATGTTGTGCATGTTCTAACAATAATTATTACATGCACGTTTATTGTAGAATTAGAGGTACATGAAGATAAATTTGGTTCTTATATAAGGACTAGAGTTATGGAATATTATTGGGGATCTTACAACCATGAGGAGGAGGTTAGAGGTCTGCATGTCAGCATGGGAAATGTTGAGACAAAGTCTAATGGAAGAAGAGGCATGCATGATCCTGTAAATATGAGGAGACTGCATAGGTAAGTGTAGATCTATAGGGAAGATAATGAAAGGATTATGAAGATCATGAAGAGATACTTCAGAGTCTAAATATGTTGCGTAGGAAAGTTAACGAGGAATATGGAACCAAGCAAGCAACTAGTACCATATAAGTTACAACATATAGATCCCATATCAGAAAGGATGATCATGGGAATGATAGGCAGTCAAGAAGCATGAGAAGGAACCATCATTCTCCAAGGAAATAAAATAGAAGAACTCTTGAAATTTCAAGTCCAGGGAGTATCCCAATGTGTCTCCTATCAGGAGGAAGAGAAGAAGGCCTGAGGTAGACATCTTGCAAGGTGAACTCGGGAAAATCAAGCCACCAACTTTCAATGGTGAGAATATGAAAGGAGAATATGATGATTCCTAGCTATTGGAAATGAAGAAATATTTCCATCTACATGATTACCCCTCAAGGGTAGAAGCTCAAATTGAAACCTACCACTTGCAAGGAAAGGTACACATGTTGTGACAATCCACTTAATTTTTTTTTTCAATTTAGCTTGCAACAAAGTCTTCCCTCACACCATATGCTATTGAAATTTTTATTGTATGTTGTTGATATGTGATTTGTTTACACACAGTGAGAAGCCCCCTTTAAATATATTTAATCTTACTCAAATATGACACAAAACAAACAAGTACCCATGCATATATCACAATTTTATTGCATAAATTTGAGTGACAATAGAATATATCAGTCACTACACATACTATAACAATAAAGCAATAAAGATGTGCCTGATATTTGATAGCACTAAACTGTCTATAAGAAATACCATATATAGTAGACATAATGGGAAAGAACAAGCCTATGAAATGAAGTTTATATGCAATCAATAAATGGCATAATTAACAACAAGTCTTTGTGCATCAAACTAAGCCACAATGAGGTAGAATATGTCCCATTAATGAAGCAACTCATCCAACAAAGATATGGGGTCTTCACTCTTCCCAACTCGGCCCTAAATTGTAGAGATCGGCCTATATGATAGCCAACTCACCCCCACGAATGATACACCCAACCAATAATGGATTGGTGACTCCATCATTGTATAAAAACTAAAACAAGAGATAACATGACACTCTATTAATAAAAAAATGTAGTTCTAGATGTCACACAACCTCCCTCAATATTGTCATGATTTTTTGGAAGCAAAGAAGTGAAGATATATCACCCCCTTAGAAAGGATTTGTTCCCATGCAAAAATAACCTAGGTCACTATAATATAGTGTTGCCTCTCACAAAAATATGAGCCCAATATTCACAAAAATGCACCCAAGATGATGAAATTTATCTCGCATGCAAAGATGTCAACAAATCATCCCTATAAACCCCAAACTTAGCTGCCACTTCTAAAACTTAAATCAGTATGTGAATATAAACTCAAACATTAAAGATAAATCTTCTAGCAATGAAAATAATGAAGAAATGTGAAGTGATCTCCTCTTGATGGACCAACTAGGGTGGATATTCTCACCATTGAAACTATTCTCTGAAATTCCTCCTAGGGTTTTCGTCCCAAGAATTCCAAAGCCACAAAGATCTCTATGAATTTTTTATTATAAAATAACAAGTCAAGAATGAGAGAGATGCACTTCATTTCCCTTTTTATTCTCATGTTGACCCTTTAGCGACCCTTTTTACCTTTTAAAAAGTTTAAGTGACTTTTAATTTCCCCATAGTCAATTAGGTGCCCTTTTAATTACTTACTCAATGTCACCTTTTAAAATAATTTAATTCCCTCTCCGATGACATTAAATAATTATTAATCCCCTCTTTCCCCACTGACTATAGCCTACGATAATTACTTAGGATATTTCATCAATATTCTGAATAACTCATTTGGAAAGGGACATTACAGTCCTCCCTTCCTAGGATTGCTTGTCCTTAAGCAACCACAAATTCAATTGTTGCAATATCTGATCACTTGCCCATGTGGCATCCTCTTATGGTGAGTATTTCCATCTGATGGGGTACTCTCAAATCATCCTATTTTATAACTTCCTCTCCCAGACCTCCAATACCTCCTCAGGAACCAATACTAGTTGTCCCTTCTCATCCAACAGAGGTAACTCTGCTGAAGTAGTGACCTGTTTTCCCAAATATTTTTTGAGGCACAAGACATGAAACAAATTATGAATTTTTCTTCCCTCTGACAACTCCATCTCATGAGCCACCTCACCAACTCTTTGAATCACCTTGTAGGGCCCAAAAACGTGGCTTAATTTTCTCTGCACGCTTTTCTTCATTAAAGACTGACTGTATGGTTGTAGCCTCAAGAATACCAAGTCTCCCACCTCAAAATTGCGCTCAACCCTGTGCCTATCAACATAGATGTTATGCTGATTATGGGTCATCTATAGATTTTGCTTTATAGCTTTGAGTATGTCCTGACTCTCCTTGATCTATTCCTTGGATTTGGGGTTATCCCCAAATTCCAAGTCAACAAAAGAAGGATCATCATAACAGTATAATGATTGGAATGGCGTCATATGGATGGCCATGTGATAAGTGGTGTTATAACGGTGTTCCCCTAAATGTAACCACTTCATCCATGCCTTCTGTTTCCCGAACATGTAGTTACAGAGATACCCCTCCAACCATTTATTAACAATTTTTTTCTGTCCATCTATCTGAGGGTAGTAAATAGTCATGGGAGTCAACTCTATGCCAACCAATATGAACAACTCTTGCCAAAATTCACTAATGAATCTATTGTCCCTTTCATTGACAATATACCTCGACAACCCTTGGAGTATTAATATCTATCAAAAGAACAACTCTTCTAGCTATGTTTCCTTGTACTTGGAGGATATGGAAAAGAAATGGGAATTTTTTTTCAATCGATAGACCACCAAATATATACAGTCTCTACCTTGGACCTACAGTAAACCTATGATAAAGTCCATATATATTCTTTCCCACTTCTTCTCTAGGATGGGAAATGGTTGTAGTAATCTTGCAGGATGGGTTTCTTCTGACTTGTTCTGCTGACAAGTCACACACTCTGTCACATGCTTCAGTACATCCTCTTTGAGGCCCTTCCAAGTGAACCTCTCCCTGATATTCCTGTAGGTTTTAAAGTATCCTGGATGCCCTGCCAATGGTGCATTGTGCATAGCCTCCATGAAATCCTCCTTTAGTGTAGATTATGAGACTAAATATATACAATCTTTGTAGTAGAGGATTTCATCCACCACTTTATACCTTTCATCCTGTACACTGTGATCCATTACCTCACAAGAAAATTTTTTCTTAGAATATTCCACCAAGAGATGAGATTTCCAGTCAACTGAAATCTCTGCAAGTGAAAATACCTGTGGTTCCTAGAGAGAGCATATACAACTTCATTGTTCTTTCCCTTTACATACTCAATGTCAAAATCATATGCTTGTAGTTTGATAACCCATTTCTATTTCCTTTCATTCAAGTCATTTTTCCCCAAAACATGCCTCACGTTGTTGTGTTTTGTCTTAACCATAAATTTTCCACCTACCAAGTATTTTCTAAACTTCGCCAATGCATGCATGATGGCTATCATTTCCTTGTTGTATATGGAATAGATTATTTGTGACTCTGTGATATTTTTTCTCTCATATTCTATCGGGTTCTTTTGTTGCATCAAAACTACTCCTATCCCTTCAATTGATGCATCACACTCAAGCACAAAGGGATGAGTGAAATCAAGAAGTGCTAGTACTAGGAAAATTCTCATCACTTACTTCATATTTTCAAATGTCCTTTTAGCTTCCTCGATCCACCTAAATGCTCCTTTCATTGTGAGGTCTGTGAGTGGTGCAACAAACTGTGAAATACCTTTCATAAACCCCCCTTAGTAGTTGGAAATATTGAAGAAACCACACAAGTGTGATATGTTTTGGGGCAGTGGCCAATCCAGTATAACATGTATCTTCTCCCTATGCACTTGTACTCCATTAGCACTGATCACGTGGTCCAAGTATAAGATATCTGTCATGCCAAACTCACACTTTGACTCCTTGGCATATAGTGACTGATCCTCCATGATTCTCATGATCTCCTATAGATTCTCTAAGTGTTCTTCCCATGTCTTGATGTATATTAGAAGATCATCAAAGAATACTAGCAAACACTTCCTCAAATCCTTCTTGAATATGTGATTCATGCATGATTGAAAGGTGGTTAGTGAATTAGTCAACCCAAATATCATGACAATAAAATCATAATGGCCATAATGGCATCATAAAGAATTATTAGGAATATCCTTCTCTCTAACTCTGATCTGGTGGTAGCCCAATCGAAGATCAATATTCAAAAAATATACTACCCCATGCAAATCATCTAGAATATCATCGATTATGGGTATAGGGTACCTGTTCTTAATTTTATTTTTATTCAATGTCATCTAGTCAATGCACATCTGCATTGTGCCATCCTTCTTCTTTACCAACAATATAGAAGAAGAAAATAGACTAGAACTCATCTTTATATGCCCAATCTCCAACAACTCTTTAATGGCCTTTTCAATCTCATTCTTGAATTTCTTTGGATGTCGATAGGGAGTGGTGATCACAGGTTTGGCTCCTTCTTCCAATTCAATAGTGTGCTCAAATCCTCTATTGGGTGGTTTCCCTAGAGGTATCTTCCCAAAAATTTGATCATGTTTGCTCAATAGTGTCTGTATGTATGTATGATACTGATGACTATTATCTGAAGGTTTCTCAGTAGTGATCAAGGACTTTGTTGCATAAGTGACATATCCATGTCTAAAAATACCCTTCATCCATTTAGTTGAGACGATCGTGGGAGCATCATTTGAAATGCCCCTCAAAACTACCTTCTTACCATCTTCTTATTTTAACTCCAAGTCCATAGCTTGGTAGTCCACCAAGTGTTTTCATATGGAAACAAGCCATTGGACCCCCAATATGAAATTGGTGTCTCATAGTTCCATTACATAGAATTCATCAATGACTGTGTAGTTTCCAAATACAACTCATAACCATGGGATATTTTGTGTGAAAGGCATAATGTGCCCACCAACTACCGCTACATGAAACCCCTCAAAATCCATCGTATGTATTATTATCTTAGCCACCTAGGTTGAGTCGATAAATGTGTGGGTTTCCCCACCATTAATTCATATTGTGACCCACTGACCCTATATTACACCATGGACTCTAAAAGTGTGAAATATGGGGACACTCGATAGAGTGGAAATAACTCCACTCTTGACCTCGTCATGTGAACTCTCCTCGGTTGATTTATCCTACTCGCTGTCATATTCTTGTTCAACTTCCTCCTCTTCCTCACCCTCTAAGAGAACCTCTCTGTAGTGTTCCTTTCCCTTTCCCATAAACCTTTTCCTAGATTCCCAAGGGTCCTTGCAGTTGAAGAAAAACTTCTTTCTCCTCAATTCATTATGAGTTGCCTCATCCATCTTTTCCTTACCCGTTCCCTCCTTATGAAAGGTATTATTATCTTTGTTATTCTGGGGAATGAACGGTTTGGACAAGGATTTTTTATTTGGGACCACATCCTCGATGTCTTCTTCCCTAATAATAACATCCTATAGCATCTCAGTTTTGAAGGATTTTACCCAACCACGTAGTGGTTTAGATAAACCTTCTGTGAACAACATCACCAATTATGCTTAGATATGTCTGTCACTATGACTGTGAGTCTTTGAAACTCAATGATGTAATCATTTGGTGTCCCAACCTATTTGAGTTATGCCAACTCCCTGAAATGTATCTCTATATCCTTTTTTTCAAACCTCTCCATCAATGTCTGTGTGAAGTCCAAGTAAGAGGTGATAATGGCATGTCCCAGAGTGACCAATCCATGGTACCACCACTCATGGACCTCTCCTTCCAAATGCAGGGTAGAAAATTTAATTTCTTCTTCCTCTATCATGGTGTTAAGATGGAAGTAAGTATCCAAATTTTGAACATGCTCTAGCTGTGGATTTGCTCGAACCATCAAAAGAGGGAATGTTGAGCTTCCTGATCTTCCTCATGATATCAATGTTTTTTTGAGCCCTGTTAACCTCCCTTGGCATGTTCCTATACTTGATATTGTAGAAGTCCTACAGTGACATGGAGGCCTGGAAATCCTCTCCCATATCCTGGTAGTCTCTCTGTTAATCATCAAAGGTCTCACCTGGACCTTGTTTCCCTTAATTCCATGTTTTTTGATTTCCCACAAATTAAGGCATAAGTGGTATAGGAATTATTTTTCTTTTGGTCCTAGTTCCAGTTTATGTAGGAACATGAATATTTCTACCCTATGCATGGTTTCCATTACTTCCGTTGGGACCGCCATGCACCATTGTTTCCCCCATGATGCCCACTAGTTCCTTCATTACCATTATTACCCCCACGGTTATGGTTTTCCTGGTTAGTAGCAATCAACTATGTCAAGAGTTGTACCAACTGTTGCTACCCATCAGCTAAACCCTCTATAATTTACAAGGCCCTATATTCATTATTATCCCCCATGAATTCTTCTTGTTATACCTCTGGTTGGTTTTCTTCTACAATTTCTTCTTGATGGAATATGTTTTCTACCCTTCATTGCCTCCTACTTTTGTAGGTGATATACCTCTCTTCTTCTCCTTGATTCATGAATCTCTAGACCCCCTCAAGTTGGCAAGATTGAGGCTCTGATACCACTATAATAATCCACTTGATTTTTGTTGTTTCAATTTAGCTTGAAACAAAGTCTCCCCTCACACCATATGCTACTATAAGATTTAATGTATGTTTCTGATATGTGATTTGTTTACACACAGTGAGAATCCCCTTTTAAATATATTTAATATTACTCAAATATGACACAAGACAAAAAAGTACCCAAGAATATATCACAATTTTATTCCATAAATTTGAGTCACAATAATATATATCAATCACTACACATACTATAACAGTGAAACAATGAATATGTGCTTGATCTGTGTTGGAATTGAACTATCTATAAGAAATACCATACACAATAGACAAAATGGGAAAGAAAAAGCATGTGAAGTGAAGTTTGTATGCAACCAATAGACGAGGTAATGAACAATAAGGCTTTGTGCATCAAACTTAGCCACAGTGAGGTAGAATCCATCCCTTTAATGAAGCAACTCTTCCAACATATATATGGGGTCTTCACTCTTCCCAAATCAGCCCCAAACTGTAGAAATCAGCCTCTATGAAAACCAACTCGCCCCCACTAATGTTACACTCAGCTAGCAATGGATTGGTGACTCAATCAGTGCAGAACGACTAAAAAAAGAGATAACACGACCCTCTCTTAATCAAAAATGTAGTTCCATATGTCACATGCTCTCCGTCAATAATGTCACAATTTTCTGGAAGAAAATCAGTGAATATATATCTCCCCCTTAGCAAGGAGTGTTTCCCAAGAATCAATAACCCGGGTCAATATAAGATAACACTGCCTCTCACAAACATATGCGCCTAACAAACACAAAAAAATGCGCCCAAGATGAGGATATTTATCTCTTAGGAAAAAATATCCTCAAATCATCCCTATAAACCCCAAACATAGCCACCACTTCTAAAAATTAAATACTATGTGAAGATAAAATCAAACACTGAAGATAAATCCACTAGAAATGAAAACAATGAAGAAATATGAAGTGATCTCCTCCTAATAGACCAACTAGGGTGGATAGTATCACCACTGAAACTAATATTTGAAATTCGTCCTAGGGTTTTCATCCCAAGAATTCCAAATCCACAAAGAGATCTGTCAAAACAATTTTATAAAATAACAAATCAAGAATGAGAGAGGGGAGCCTCATTTCCCTTTGTATTCTTTTGTTAACCCTTTAGCGACCTTTTTAACCTTTTAATAAGTATAAGTGACTTTTCATTTCCCCATAGTCACTTAGACACCCTTTTAATTACTTAATGTCACATTTTAAAATAATTTAATTCCCACTCCGATGACAATAAATAATTATTTATCCCATTTTTCACCACTAACTATAGCCTATGAGAATTACTTATGTTATTTCACCAATCTTCCATATATCGCATTTGGAAAGGGACATTACACATGTGGTGGCATCAAGTTAAAAAATCCAAGCAACTTGATGAGAAAAGGATCTCATGGAGGCAGTTCAAAGGATATTTTGAAGAGAAATATTTGTTTGACCATTACTATGAAAGGAAGATGAAAGCATTCCTTGAAATCAAATTGTGAAGCATGACAATGGATGAATACGAAAATAGGTTCTTTGAATGCTGAAATATGTGGACTTGATAAAGGATGATAAAATCAAAATGCAAAGGTTTCTAATTGTGTTACTGTCTTTCTACAGTGAAAATATACAATATGATAACCCCATAACCTTGGAGGAAGTCATAAGGAGAGAAAAACATCTTTACGAGTAGAGAAGAGGGAGGTCATTTTTCCAAAATGCTTGGAATGAAAAGATGAAGGGGGAAAAGGAACAAAGATAGAAAGGTTTTAAGCCACCCTTTTTCAAGAACAAATCCTAAGCAAATCAGTAAGGTCATTCAACCGAAAATGAGCACAAGACTATAGATTCATTCAGGAAAAGGTAAAGGAAACAACTTGTAAAATGTTGGGGATGTGAGGGAAATAATGTGTATACGAACTGCCCTCAGAAAGGAGAAAAAATGAGGATTTTCCATAACATTAAGGAGGATGAGACAGTGGAAGACATGGAAGGAAACATGCCAAGGTTTTATGAATCCTTGGACAACAAGCAAGTAGAATATCAATACCCCATGATTGAAGTGGAAGGTAATATTGATAACCAACTCATAGGAATTTTAATTGATTATGGATCTATCCATGGTTACATAAACTCGCATATTTTTGAAATATTTCACTTGCAAAGGAGTAATCATAAAAAATATTAGTTAGTTCAATTATCCACTGGGGCTAAGAGGAAAATCAATGAGCTAGTTAAATATTGTCTAATAGACATGAATGGAATCAACACAAAGGTAGATGTGAACATCATACCATTGGGTTCATATGACTGTCTAATTGGAATGGATTGGTTAGAAAAACACCATGGTGTACTAGACTATTACAAAAAGACAATCACATGTCTTGATGAAGAAGGGAATTAAGACAAGGTTCAAGGAATTTTGAGAGCTATAGTTGTTAAAGAATTTTCAGCTATGCAATTGAAAAAGAGTTTCAAGAAGGGATGCTAGATTTTTGCAGGCCATATATAAGAGGAAACCAGAGATAAAGTGGCAAGCATTGAAGACCATATGGTCTTGAGGGATTTTGAAGATGTTTTTGGAGAAATCTCAGAAATTCCACCAAAGAGAGACATTGATTTCTCTATTGATTTGGTGTGAGAAGCTTCCTCGGTGTGGTATGCAACGAGTCCAAAAAATTAAAAGAGCATGTGAGCCATTATGATACACATGACTTGAAATTAGCAACAATTGTACATGTATTAAAAATGTGGATACATTACCTCATGGAGAGGAAATTTGAGCTAAGGAAAAACTAGTGTGGTCTCAAACATTTGTTTGGATAGCCAACATTAAATACCAGACAAACTAGATGGCTCAAATTTATGAGTAAATATGACCTTGAAAATAAGCATATAAAAGGAAAGAAAAATCAAGTGGTTGATGCACTCAACATGAAAGCTCATTAAATTCATATTGTATCCATATGAAAGATAAAATTATTGCAACAACAAATTCAGATCAATAATATTTGAAAAAAAAAGAAACATTATGGAAAGGTAAATTTAAGAAAAAAATTAATTTTTATGAGCCAAAACAGAACAAAATTCTCATGTAGAAAGGTAAAGTATATGTGCCAAATTATAGTGAGCTGGAAAATGTAGTGATGAGAGAAATGCATAATGTGTCATATGTTGGGCACCTAGGATATCAAAAGACAATTGTAGTTGTAAGAAGCCAATACTTTTGGCCAGTAATGAAGAAAGAAATGGCTAATTACATAGCCAGATGTCTTTAGTGATAGAAGGTGAAAAAATAACATAGACATCCAATGGGGCTGTTACAATCATTTCCAATTTTAGAATGGAAGTGGGAGGTAGTCACAGTGGGTTTTATTACAAAGCTTCCCAGAACAGTGATGCAACATGATTCCATCATGGTGGTGGTGGTGGATAAATAAATTAATTAAGGAAACACATTTTATTCCATTGAACACTACACATAAGGTAGAAAATATTGTAGAAATATATATGAAATAATTTACCAGGTATAATGTACCCAACCTCCAACCGAGGAATATTACGTGCAAAATACTCATAAAAATTAAGTTTTTCTACTCAATTAATTTCTTGTATCTTACTAGCTACAAATCACATAAATATTTAACCATTTGAATGATACCATAGTCTAAATGCATCTAATAACATATATTAAAAACATGAATGCATTGAGTAAGCACACAACAAGCACACAACATTCATGTAAACCATTTGCACAATAGAATAAACATAATAACACAACATAAGACTTATCTGTTAATAATCAATCCAATTGGCTACATACAAAGGATGAACCTCCCAACCATAGACTCTTTTGTTCCTTTTCTCTCAACAACAGGCCACCCCCGAGATGAGGCTATGAGTCTACACGGAGATTTTTCCCTCTTGGTTTCCCACTCTCCACACACAAGAACATGAAAACTCGGGTTCTAATCCTACAACAGTTCCAATCCACCATCTCTCTCTTCCCCACAACCTACACTACCCAAGGAATGTACCCCCTTCACTGCTCACAATACCTCATTCTATACCATTTACATATCAGGGCCTATAGTGTACTTGATTGGACATGAATATATCAATTGGGGACGATAGGAACTCTCAACTGCTTCAAGAGTTCTCACAATATCCTTCACAAGGCTCTCAAGTCATTTCCTCAATAGGAAAACAAACTACAAGATTACAACCCATTTGTAGGCACACAAGCCTCTTTTATAGAATAACCACAACCCAATAATGGTTTCCTTCAAGAACAACATGGTTGGTTCTCCTCCCAACACTCAACTCCTCTCTTGTTGCCCAAAATTTGCAAGTAACAACTGCTCTCCATGCAAAAATGTGAGTGTCCAAAAACTGCCCCCTTGGCCATATGAATTTCTCCTAATTTTTTACTTGATTGACTTGACTTACAATATTCCCCAATATGATTGTACTCATTCCCATGCTCTCAATAAATCTAGGATGTGAGTCATCACACCCACCCTCGTACATGAATTCAATGATTGGCTTTAGGAATACTCAACAACAAATAAAAGGTTTATACATAATGATAATAATAATTCAAGAATGTGGGTTGGATTAATACCCCTAAATATTCCTCCTTGGACCCCTCTCTATTGTAGAATCATAGCCCCCCATTGTTTTCATCCCTCTCATATCACAACTAACGATTATTACTTTTATTAATTATTTCGATGTTCATAATATACAATTTGGCCCTCGACCACATTAATCAATATGGGATCTTTGCCCCAAACATATCACCTCACCATCCTAATTCAAATTTATACAATTACAATATAATTCACGAGGATTAAAAGTGGGGATGTTACATTCCCCTCCCCTTTATTTTTCACTATCCTTAGTGCACCACACCCTACGGTGTACATACAATTACAAAGCTCGAATCTCCATCCTTTAATCAATGTATAGGATCTCCGACTTAATATCACATATGCATTCCAACCTAAATATAAATACATAAGAACTCTGGCATGAAAAACCATAAATACATAGGTGCTTCATCCCTAAAACGTAGATACATGGCCACTCAACCCCCAAATACTAGATACATAGGCACTCTGACCCCAAAATATAGATATCTAACCCATTGGCATTCCCCTACAACTATCTCGATTTCCACTATCTCTCTTCCTATTGACATTCCCAATCAAAGGAATGTACCCCCTTCATTTCTCTCAGTCCATCGAGATATACCATTTGTTTATCAGGGTTGACCCAAGGAATGTGCCCCCTTTAGTTTCCTCATTCCATCAAGTTGTACCATTCATTTATCATGATATCTCTAGCACATGTAACTAGCAATCTCACTATTGGGAATTCAATGGAATCACTTGTAACATAACTGACCACCCACAGGCTAGGCTACGGCACTTAAACAGGCTACAACACACCCAACCACCAACAGGTGGGGCACGTTGAAATCCCAAGACTCAGTTCTATGCACGAGTCTCAAATTCTAACAACATTTAATCTGAAAACAAGCATGAAAGAACCACATGCATTAATAAAGATCCATGCCATAGCATAAACGAGATAAACAACATGCCATGCAAAACAATAGTCACCAAACAAGCACATTAAAAATACATATTTAAGAGATAATTAAATACACAACGAAAATCAACATTACACAGAAAACACAGAGAGCACTTATCTTTGCAAGTAAATGTTCCCCAACTAGCTGCAGACCAAGGACATTCCTCCCAACCATAGACATTTTTGTTCGTTTACTCTCAACAACAGGTCACCCTCAAGATAGGGCTATGAATCCACAAGGATGGGTCCTAGGCCAAGTCTAAACACACAACAGTTGGCTAAGTAGCTCTCAGGTTTCCCAACCTCACAACAAATCCTAATTTCCAGCTCTCTTTCCCCCTCAACCTACAGAACCCCAAGAAATGAACATCTTTCTCTGCCATGTAGTCCTTGAGGTTGTTCCATTTCTCTCTATGGCTCCAGTGCTACTGGTAAGGAAATTTCCCTATCGGAAACTCCAAGGACTCTTAGTTGTGGACAATGCCATTTGAACTTCCATCAAGCTCATGAACACAGGCATCCATTCCCTCCTGGAATGATCAGTAAATCATTACAGTCATTCAACGATGGCTCTCCTCTTTCTACCATTCGTTTCCATGCTCAGCCCAAGAGCACACGAACTAGCAGTAGTGAGTGAAGAGGAATAAGAACAAGAGAACAAGGGGAAGAAGATGAACCTGGGGAAGAACGACCCCCTAACTTCCCCTCAAGCCACCCTCACACAACCATTCATATCCATGCTCAGACCAAGAGCATATGAATTCCTCAAGAGTGAGGCTCCCAAAACATGAAGAGTGGGAAAGGTGTAACAATGAATGAATAAGAACAAATGAACCAGTGAACCCCCACCCAAACCAAAGATGGGTTTATATAATTACTTGGAAATCAAGAACCACATGGCCTCCCCAAAGAAGCTCATGTAACCCTTTTTCTCCATAAAATCAATTATGGGTAAATAAAATGATAATAAAAAGAGACTTAGCCTATCAATCCCCCTCTCTCATGGAATCATAGCCCCTATCTCTTTTGTCCTTGTTTGTCTTGCAGCCAGCGATGTATTTTATTAAAGTATATGAAGTATTACATTTCCTAGGCACTCTGGCCACTTTTCAACTTTACTGGCTCACTAGCCTAAGTCATATTTACATAATACATTATAGTTCATAAGGTTTAGAACCGGGAAGTTACATCCCCCTCTCTTTATTTTGGCACTGTCCTCAGTGCACAAAACCATTCCAATGTTATTAACATTACAAATAAAGGCCCTCTAGCCTTAATTCACACAGGCAATTCAACCCAATCTTATATACATATGAACTATGGCCTAAAATTAAACATGTATGTATAGGCATTCCGACCCAAAACATGTATAATGATCTTCAAAATTTATATTTCTGGAAGCAGTTCCAACCAACAAGCTCTCCTTCCCTCTCAAGCTTACACAACCTATAGAAATGACTCCCTTTCTCTGCCATGCAATCCCTCAGGCTGTTCCACTTCTCTCCAGGGATTTAGTGCACTCAACTAGGAAGTTTCATAGTTGTATCTTTCAGAACTCCAATTGCAACAAGTCCCTTGGACTTTCTTCAATATATGCCCTTGTCATTCAGTTTCTCCAACATCACCCTCTTTTCCCTCATAGTCTGGTACTTTACTAGATCCTCAACATTCATCGTTTTCCTACAACATTTCAAATCAGAGAGCATGTCAATTCACAATTTGTGCATAAATTTTTTATTTTTGTTCATAATCTAAGAGTAAATTTTTATAATCCAGTACAATACTTATCTGTGTGGTTCATGTTTTTGCATCCATATGGCTATCTTGTTAACTTGGCTCATTGTTTTCCTTTGACATACCCATTGTGTGCATGACCCCAATCAAGAGCAATCAAAGTGTCCTCTTTCTTGTGGTCACTCACCTTCCAGGTCCAGGCTCAGGCATCCCTTTTCTCTTCTATACAATACCTCAGGAAATCCATTTTACTTGACCAAGGCTTTCTTGCACAAGAAGATTCCTAGAGACTTTATCGAGTCTTACAGTTAAGGCAACTCTCTGGCGTGTGTTACCACAACACAACATATTCTAGGGAGATCATGGATTACCACAGGGTCCTCATGTCCCAACAATATCCTTCTCCATGCTTTCCATCTTGCATATCCAACATCTCATCTGTATTATATACATATAGTCATCATGAGATATCATTATAACCATTTCCACTCATAAATGTCAAATCTGTTTTATACAGAAAAACAAAATTTTCCAAGCATGAACTTTCTGCTCATAAGGGTTGGCTCTGTAGTTGTAGATATCAGTCTTCCTTATGGGCTTACATCCCTGTCATATCCAAGACCATTCTACCTACAATTTCTTCAATTTACATTCAGCCAAAACAATTCGTCAGCAATTATCAAATCATAATTCCCAAAAAAAAATTATATAGGAAAAATAAAACTTCTAGACATTATCTTTTTCTCATAACAATTTGGCTCTTGCAACAATAGGAATTTGTCTTCTTTATGGGATTACAACACTGACATATCCAATACCCTATCCTTCTGCAATTTCAGCATTCCTCGGCCAAACAAATTGTCAATATCTTATGTACAAGATACACACACACACACACACACACACACACACACACACACACACACATATATAAATATATATTCATGGCAATGATTCAAAACAAAATCACAAAGTGATCTTAGAATTGTTTACAACTACAATTCAATCACTTCCATCAATCCAACTATCAATTGGAATGAGCTCATCATTACCTATACATGTATTATCAACCAATATTTTCTTTCTTCTATTCAGAAATATTTTTATCACTCTGTCCCCTCAACAAAGATTTTATGTAATTTATGATTATGTAGCTTCTTTGACCTGCAACTTTATTTTTGTAATATCTAACATCTCCTGAAGTGTTTTCAACTTCATGAGTTAGCAATACTCACATAATTTCAGTTGTTATCATAATCATTTCTATGTTATATAATATATTCATGCATTCACCAAAATGCGTTCAATAATTCCACTTGTAACATTTTTAATAGTTCCAAAACTGATCTTGAAATTGTAACAACAACAATCCAATCACTTATAATGCATCTATCCATCATTACATATTTTTAGCACCACGGGTTTTTCATAATGAAACAAATAATTACTAAATAAGATGACAATCAATGTGCCAATACCCGTGGCCACATCTACATAATGCATTCATGCATTGGCTACATAATACCACATAACTATGCCATGCATTCCACCACGATGAGTTGGAAGGTCTGGCCAACGAATCAACACATCATCCACACACTTCCTATTGCTTACCTAACTTTTTGGATACCTTCCTTTTCAAACCAAACAAAACACCAAGAATATAATCCTTAAGTGCTCTTCAGTGTCGACAAAGAGGTTGCAGTCCAAACATCAAATATACAATAGATACCGTTGAGCACTCATATAGCGCTATAGACCTTCCATATCCAACCATATCATGGTCTCACACATGACTAGATGTATGGATATTTAGTGTTATAAAAGGAGTATGTCTCCTTAATTAACCCAGTTATGATCCCATAACCAGTCATAACATAATATGCAACCAACATTTTATCTAAATGCATTATAGCATCAACATTTGAATACTCTAGGCCTTTGGCCATTACATATCAATTTAAATATTTAAATTAGCTGAGGGAATTCTTACCTCAATCCCCTTCAACATGTATGCATCAACAAAAAATAAATGCATACCTATCTGGTTGTTATCAACCTACTTGTTGCTATCTGACCAACTAATATTTGTAGAAGCTCACAGACTTCCTCCTTCATCATTTTGATCACCATTGCTGCCACCCTCATGGGTCTTCACCTCTATGGAAAATCATAAGTAACAACAACATCCACATATTTAACCCTGCTATATCATTTTTCCTGAATACATAATCCATCATTAGTCATACTCAAAACATTATTTCATAATAATAGACTATCCTAAGTTCACAAGCATGTTATATGCATATCCAAGCATGTACATATGAAAACTTACACATCCATATGCACCAAGCATTTACTGTCAGCATGCCTACTAATGCATATGCATTTTAACTTCATTGTATGTTTCATGCACTCTAGTGCATTTCTGTTTTAGTTCACTTATTTATTTATCTATTTATGTTTTAGTTGGTTGTCCTTGAATTCCTTCAGATCATTGTTGCCTTGCATGCTCTCATTCTGTTCATCTTCACTATGGTTCCCTGGGTCTAAACACTTTGCAGCCAAGTTTCACTTGGTCATTCTACAATCCAACCAATGTGTTCTATTTCCAACATCCTCTCCTAGGAAGTCATATCCAACTTTACCTTTAGGAGACATTCCAACACCTTGGAATGAAGTAGCTCAAAACATTCCATCACTCTACCACAATGTTCTTGAATCAAATACTATTACTCCTTAGTTTTCCATTAGGTTACTTCATTAACCTTTCCCTGTGAAACCACACCTTTCATACTTAATACCATTCCCCAATGGAAGTCCATTTTCATCCAGTGACCCTTTTCAAGTGAGAGCATTCCAATTCCTCTACATTGGCATCCTGTTTCCACTGTGGACTCCGATATCAGAAGTAGATTTCTTTCACACTTAAGCTTTTCAACTATCTACACCTCTCTTCATTCCAGGCTAGGCAGTCATACTTTTCCTTTTATGCCCATCCATGACATATTTAACCTATTAGCTTCATATCCTATGTGAGTATTCTTTCTTTTGTTGTACCTGCAGTTTATTCAGATTCTGGGGTTGTTGACTAATACTTTTGTTATACTATTCTTGAGTTCTTTGTCCACCTTTCATTACTTTCTTTGTATCTCTTGATTGCCTCATCCAACTCCTGTAATATCTTTCATGCTTATAGGACCCTAACATATCTTCTTGATCATATTATACCTCTAATCCTGCCAAAATCGGCAAGCAATCATCTTGTTAGAATTATACATATCATACAAGAATTGTCAATTAAAATTACAAGAACCTTTTTTGTTTAATTCATGAAGAAAAAAAATTATATCAATCTTCCTGTTATAATAGTCCCCTATAATTTTCCTCTAAATCATCTGAATCAACTTTCCAATGACTGTACTCTTGCCCCAATCGGATATCGAAGTTGAAATTTAGGGCTCCTTGAAAAACCACTTTCAGCTCCCTGAGCTGATACAGAAAATCAAAAACTCCAAAGGCGCTTTCTTCAAACCAAGTTCCATGTGACCATGGTTCGAAACCGCGGATTAATCACCCTTTAATGCCCCACTTTGTGTTTTTCTACACAGGAGCTTGCGCGAACACCAAGTCTGAGGGATGGTTGCTTCCAGGCCCTTTTTACCTTAGCATGGGACTAACGTTGTGACCTAGTCCTCCGGACTTCGACCTTCGGCTGTTTTCCATTTCCAAACTCTAATTTCCCCTGAAGTTGTAGCCCCTTTTCCTCTGGACATAGTTGTATGTGACCACGGGCTATCACCAGGTGCCTACTCAAAGGGCGCTACAGAACTCGAGGCTTCAAATATTCGCACTATATGCTACAACCAATTCTTCCAAAGTCCGAATTGGAAAATTCCAATACAGCGGGCACTAGCTCCTCTACACTAGCCCCTCTCAATATGACCTTAGGCTATGACGTCGGAGCTCCACTCCTGAGTGCTCCAAAACTTCGCGCTTCATGTCTTTTTTCAAAATTATTTTATCCAGAGTCGTGGATCGAACGTCGTGTGTCCTTCTGGATCTAACGGTCCAGAATTGCTCCACACTTCGCGCTTCACGTATTTTTCTCTTCATAGTTTTTCTGAAGTTCAGACCCGTGATTCCTTTTGGGCCAGATCAACGGTCCTCAACTCTCCAATAAGCCAACAACTAAGATTGCTTCGCACTTTGTGACTTCACATAAATTGCTTGGTGCAATTTCTCTGAATTGTGAATCCATGATCTTGCTTATTCGTCGCCACGTGGAAAAATACTAGGAGTGGACACATGGCCCAATCAGGTAGGTGACATGTGTCATGTTCTAACTGACATTTCAATCTTCCATAGGTTCAAAACTCACTGACACATGGCACACCCCCCATGTGTCCACATCATCCTAGGTGACGTCAACGAGCCATGTCACTATAGAATTTTGGGCTTCAGAAAATTTCACGCTTGCATTCTGCAAATCTCCCGAAATCTGAATTTCTAAACTGCTTAACCTTCCAAGGTCCACATCACCTCCAGGTGACATCATCATGCCCCACCACTTCGACTCTTCGGGCTTTGAAGCTTCGGGCTTTGGGAGTTTCCACACTAGCACACTCCAATTCTCCTGAACTGACCAATCTGTCGCAATGTGTCTCCCTTAATGGACAGTCTGGATTAACTTTGGACTTCGGGGCTTCGAAAGATTTCTCCTTAGAAAACTTTGTTCCTTTCGAACACTAAACTTCCAAACTAGTCGATCTTCTGACACATGTCCCTTTTGATGAACGGTCAGGATGAACTCTAGGCTTTAGGGCTTCGGGAGTTTGTGCATCAACACACTCCATACTCACAAACACTTGCTAGATCTAATGACCTCTAACACTCCCTAAATCCATCACTCCATTTAACACTCAAAGGGACTTCAGGACTTTGGCCTTCGACATTTCAATCTTTGCATGTCTACCAAGATCGTTGAAACAACAAGGTTACGAAGTATTACCCTTCGCGTTGGGCCTAAATCAACGATTTACGATCAACAATCTAGATCTGACGACTGGGACTTAGCCTTTCCCAACTTGTGGTTTTTCCTTCATCAGATGGATCCTACTCATTGGCCCTCTGATCCAACGATCCAGATATCTCTTAATCCCATAGTGGAGATCACTCCCGAAGTCGAAAGGGATGGTCAATATCCTTAGATCCCTTACAAAGGATCTCTGATGTTTTGGCTTCTGCGTGGATTCAACAATGCCCTTCCTCCTGATATTTTTGACTTCAAGGTCATAAATCAATCTCAACCACGAGACTCTGACCAACAAATCCAGCCCATACCGACCAGGTGTTTCAACCAGAAGCTCTAATACCAATCTGTAACATACTCAACCACCCATAGGTCAGGCTATGCCACTTAAATAGGCTACAACACACCCAACCACCAGCAGACAGGGCACGTTGCAGTCCCAAGACTTGGTTCTCTGCACAGGTCTCGAATTCTAACAACATTTAATCTGAAAACAAGCATGAAAGAACCACATGCATTAATAAAGATACATGCCACAACATAAACGAGATAAACAACGTGCCATGTACAACAACTAGTGAGAATACAAGCACATTAAAAACACATATCAAATAGATAATTAAATACACAGCGGAAATAAACATTACACAGAAAACACAGAGAGCACTTATCTTTGCAAGTAAATGTTCCCCAAATGGCTGCAGACCAAGGATGTTCCTCCCAACCATAGACATTGTTGTTCGTTTACTCTCAACAATAGGTCACCCTTGAGCCAGGGCTATGAATCCACAAGGACGGGTCCTAGGCCAAGTCTAAACACACAACAGTTGGCTAAGTAGCTGTCATGTTTCCCAACCTCACAACAAATCCTAATTTCCATATCTATTTCACCCTCAACCTACACAACCCCAAGAAATGAACACCTTTATCTGCCATGCAATCCCTGAGGTTGTTCCATTTCTCTCCAGGGCTCCAGTGCTACTGGTCAGGAAATATCCCTACTGGAAACTCTAAGGATTCTCAGTTGTGGACAGTTCCATTCGAAATGCAATCAAGCTCATGTACACAGGCATCCATTCCCTCCTAGAATGATCAGTAAATCATTATAGCCATTCAAAAATGGCTCTCCTCTTCCTGCAATTTGTTTCCATGCTCAGACCAAGAGCACACGAACTAGCAGTAGTGAGTGAAGAGGAAGAAGAACAAGAGAACAAGGGGACGAAGACAAACTAGGGGAATAATGACCCCCTAACTCTCCCCCAAGCCACCCTCATGCAACCATTCATATCCATGCTCAGACCAAGAGCATACGAATGTCGCAAGAGTGAGGCTCCCAAAAAATGAAGAGCGGGAAAGGTGTAACAATGGATGAATAAGAACAAGTGAAACAATGAACCCCCACCTAAACCAAAGATGGGTTTATATAATTACTTGGAAATCAAGAACCACATGGCCTCCCCCAAGAAGCTCATGTAATCCCTTTTCTCCATAAAATCAATTATGGGTAAATAAAATAATAATAAAAAGAGATTTAGCCCCTCAAGCCCTCTCTCTCATGGAATCATATCCCCCTATCTCTTGTGTCCTTGTCCTTCTTTCATCCAGCGGAGTATTTTATTAAAGTATATGAAGTATTACATTTCCTAGGCACTCTTTCCCCTTTTCAACTTTACTGGCTCACCAGCCTAAGTCATATTTACATAATAAATTATAGTTCATAAGGGTTAGAACTGGGATGTTACATCACTGCTAGGAAAACTACAAGTAAATAAATAACAACAACCTCGTTGTTGTAGTGCAACTCACACATGAGTTCAGTCTTTAAGCTTGACAACCTAGTTCTTTGACAGTGCAAATCACACAAGAGTTCACTCTTAAGGCCTAACAACATAGTTCTTCAATAGTGCAACTCACACTAGAGTTCACTCTTCAGCCTGATAACCTGGTTCTTCGACACTGCAACTCACACTAGAGTTCACTCTTCAGGATTAACAACCCAGTTCTTCTGGAATCCTAACAACTTGTTTCTTCTTGTTGTTCCCACCCTCTAGACTCATGCATCCATTTCACTATTATATAGTTCCTCAGGAGATCCATCATCTACCAAGGTTTTCTTTCACAAACGAATGCCATCTCGTTTCTAGACTTCCACTAGAAATCTATAACATGTGGCAATCATCCTATTTGCAACATATACATACAACCAATATGAGAAATCATACAATTTTCATTTATAAATTTTCAAATATGTTTTACACAAGAAAGTGAATTTCCAAATCATGAGTTTTATGCTCATTATATTTGGCTCTTGCAGTTGTAGATGCTATTATTCATTATGGGATTACATCCCTTCCGTATACAAGACTATTCTCCTTATAATTTTCTCAGTTTCCATGAAACCGAACAAATTTTTAGCATATCATAACAATTTTCAATTATTAATTTCTCAAATTTGTTTATACAAGAAAATAAAATTTCCCACACATGATATTTTCACTCATTATGTTTGGCTCTTACAATTGTAGATATCAGTATTCCTAATGGGATTATATCATTACCATATCCAAGACCACTCTACTTGAAATTCCTTCATCTTTCTTGTAGCCAAACAAGTTGTTAGTATATCATTAACAATAGCATTTCACTGCAACATTTGCATACAGTCCATGAAGTGATTTTAGAATTATATTACTTTAAAATTCAATCGCTCCCAACTATTATTCATATTAAATGGAAAAAAAAAACGGAATTCCTTGCACATGCATTATATAGCATATAAATATTTTCATAATCCAATCAAATTTTACCAATAAATAAAACCAACATGCCAATACCCATGGCCACATCTACCCAATGCATTTTTTCATTGACTCTGGAATACCATGTATTCCACCATGGTGGGTTGGAAAGTTTAGTCAACTCCTTAACACATCATCCAAATCTTCGAACCGGGGATGATTTTAAGGATGGAAATTTATTTTAAAACATAGAATCCTTGGTGAATCTTAGTAATCCTTCATATGCCAACTATAAATGTTTGGCGATATTTTTGTAAAACTATTCAAATTTCTAAGGATTTTATATAGTTTGTATAAAATTTTGGCGATTTTTAAGGAAAAATAATTTTATCCTATAGAATTTGGGCGAATCAATTTTAAAATAGCGAATCTCTTTTTTGGAAAAACCATGCAAAATTAGCCCATGAACGAAATTTAGCCCCTAAAATCATCCCTAAATCTTCCCCAATTACTTCCACAATCATTTGGATACCTTCCTCTTTGACCCATACACAACACTAGGAATATAATTCCCTTAGTGCTCTCTTGTGTCAACAAAGAGGATTCAGTCCAAACATCAGTAATATTGGGGAAAATAATTGTGCACTTGGATGGAACTATAGCCTTTCTATATCCAACCTTAACATGGCCTCACACATGGACATCTCTAATGGCATTCAATTCTACAACAAAGTATGTCTCCTAACTTGACTTGGTTATGGTTTCATAACCAATATAACATAATATGCAAGTAATTTGTCATAAATGCATTCAAGCAATAAATTACGTTTGCATACTCAAGGCCTCCTTCCTTTACATCAATTCAAATATTTGAACTTTAACTGAGGGAGTTCTTACCTCCATTCCCTTTAGTATTTAATGCAACATAAGAAACCAAATGCATACATGCATGGTTGTTATCAAATTACTTAATTCTACCTGATCATTTCATATTTTGGTAGGAGCTCACATGATCCTTTTATCAACCTCTTAACCATCATTCCCACCATCTTCATTTGTCTTCATATAGATGGATTTTATATACCGCAACTACATCATCAACATTGTTTCCAACCATGTTATAAACAATTCCCTGGATACATGATCCATCATTAGTCTTATTCAAATATGAAAACATAATTAATCCATGTATATATATCAGCAGATTAATCTTAGTCTACACTCATGCCATATACATGTTTGGGCATGTCCACATGCACAAATGCACATCAATATGCACCAAGCATTTGATTTTCATCATGCCTACTTTGTGCATATACATTCTAGCTTTATTGTATGCATCATGCATCAATTCTATCATGCACCCCCATGCATATTTATTTCAACATTCATTTATTTATTTATGTCATTGTTGTTGTAGATGGTTGTCCTTGAATTCTTGTTGAACCTTGTTTCCTTGTTGTTGTGCCTACACAACACCCTCCCAATTTTCTTCTCTTACCGTTTGTCTACAAGAATTAATTGGGACCCCTTCAAATCTTTATACTGGAATTCTCTCTCTCTCTCTCTCTCTCTCTCTCTCTCTCTCTCATGCAAATAGAAAATCTCAAGTCTCTCTTCCCACTCTCCACACTTTTCCATTTTCCACGTCTCTTTAGATCACTCTAACCCATTGATGCACATTATCAACAAGTTTCCTCTGTTTTCGTTGATACATCAGATATCGACAAAGAATCCATTCCTTTATCCCCAAAGAACTACGTATTGATGAGTTTCGTCTCTCTCTCTCTCTCTCTCTCTCTCTCTCTCTCTCTCTCTCTCTCTCTCTCTTGTCGGTGCACTGCTTGTTGACGATTTCCTCCTCTTCTATCATCGAGGCACCAAAAAAAGGATGTCAACCCCTCATCGACACTAAGTGCATCGACAGTGATATTCTTTCTCTCACCGACACTTACCTTGTCGATAAGACATGCCTTTGTCTTAAGACCTCTTCTATTCTCCCCTAATTTAGCTTCTTCTCACTGCTCCTGTAAGCTAGGATCCTGTCATTTCTAATGATTAATATTTCTATGCCTAATTGGATAACTAGTGACTAATCACATACCTCACGTGATCTACTTGATTCTTAGTCATGATTTTATGTTTGTTTGTGTCGCAAGTGGATTTCATTACACACACCACACCATCTTGTTCACTCTGTGCTTCTTGATTTTATAACTAAAACATGATCATGAAAGCATCAACGATCGTCATATGGGTTAGTTGTGACATATGTAGGTCTTGCCTTGGCTTTAAACTGCATCTTAGAAGAAAATGGGTCATCCCAGCTCCTAAACAGTGCTAAGTGCACCGAGCGTTAGTTGGTTGTTTTTGTGTATTTATATTTCTGCAATACTAACACATTACCTTAGCTCCAATGGGTGAACCAAAGGAATATACAACAAAGATGACACAGGAACTAACACAACTCAATTTTTAAAAAGAAACAATAAGAACGAGACTCTGCAACTCACACTATAGTTCATTCTTCAGGTTTGTCAACCAGGTTCTTCTGCAAGCCTAACAACTTGCTTCTTCTTGTTGTTCCCACCTTCTAGACTCATGCATCCATTTCACTATTATATAGTTCCTCAGGAGATCCATCATCTACCAAGGTTTTCTTGCGCAAATGAATGACAACTTGTTTCTAGACTTCCACTAGCAATCTATAATAATGGGTCCTCCGAGCTCCTAAACAGTGCTAAGCGCACCGAATGTTAGTTGGTTGTTTTTGTGGATTTATATTTCTATGCTGCTGACATATTACCTCAACTCCGATAGGTGAACCAAAGGCCTATACAACATAGATGACACAGAAACTAACAAAACTCAATTCTCACAAAGCAACAACAAGAACGTGACCCATAATTTCATTTAAAAAAGCCTTTGAGCATAATTTTTCGGTGTTTGTCAAAGTGTACTTTTCATTTCTGGAACAGTTCCACTGTATGATTTGCACAATTGCAATTCCAACGCAACTAATGAAATATAAATCCGAGGCCCATAAATGTCAAAAAAATCGCCAAGGATTTCTAGCCCAATGCTAGCCTCATCAACGGGTACACCGATCGAATGTTTAAATGGCATGGTCAGTTGGCTCGCCAAACGTGTCTCCCCATGCTCTTCATGTCGCAAAAAGAGGTACCCAATCAGAGCTCGTATGAGAAAGTTATGAGTATTTGAATTTTTCTCTAACAATGTTAGCAGAGATCCACAAGGTGGGGTTCTCGCCTCTATGCAAAATCAATCTAGGTAAAATGCTTGTGTTTTATGGACCATTTTGAAATTTAATGTGTTAAATTTAAATAATTTAAATTTGATTTAAATTATCTGAGATTAAAATTCAGTTAAGAATATTAAGTGATAATGTGAAAGGAATGCATTTTTTTTATCAAAGGTTTGAGTTTGATATTAAAGGTTGCGAGATTGCCACATTTCACATGCCTCCACTCCATATTCTCCCCCTTTTCTTCTAATTATGTGGTCCTCTTTTAAAAGAAAAAAATACATTCTAATTTACTTAAACAAAAAAAACAGCAGTAGGTTAAATGTTTGTGTTCTTCTTTTAAATGAAAAATATATATATTCTAATTCACTTAAACAAAAGAACAGTAGTAGGTTAAATGTTTTAAGAAATCACTAGATTTCTGCGAAAAAAAATCATTTCATAGAACAATTAGATAATACTAAAAGAAATCATTTCATAGAACAACTAAACAACACTAAAAGAGTACATACACCAGAGCTGTTGAGAAGAAGTGTTCCGATTACACCGGAGATTTTGAGAGAAAGTGTTTCGAATACACCATAGATTTTGAGAGGAAGTGCTCCAGATACACCGGAGCTTTTGAGACAAAAAATTTCGACCACAGCCGGAGCAGTTGAGAGAACCAGCTCTGGTGCATACCGGTGACCTTGAGAACATTGGCTCCGGTGCATACCAAAGAACTTGCGAATAATCTGTCCGGTACACTCGGTCGCGACGTGATGATGGAAGCCTGGAATGTTAAGTGCAACTACACCATCATAAACAACCTACCAATCTGTGGAGATTTGAACCGTGGCAACCTAATAGATTCTTAGCGCAGAAAGTGTGGAAGGAAGATAAAGAAGGGGTCGTGAAATAAATTTTCGATCGGACTGAGGGTAGATTCGATAATTCCTCCAAAGACACATGGACACAAATTGATTGTTGTTACTCATGAAGAATATTGCAGCCAGGAGCGTTATCGCCATGAGTGCTAATAAGAAAAATGGAAACCGGGTATGCGAACTCGGACTTCATGGTTTGTAATGTCCATGATGGCATTTGTTCCAATTTCCTAGAAATTGGCAGAAAGGTGGCTATGGATAGGAAGCTTGGGCAACAATGGAAAGGATGTTTGGCAAAAGCAACCACAGTGCAATGTCTTTGCTCCACATCTCCATCTACGCTATCTGATTCTGAACTTTTAAAGGTAGAGCGTCTTGCATGGGCAATGCAACACAACAACATACTCTTCCTAGAGTTTTCACTCATATATATATCTATTTGGAAGAGCTACTAAAAATGCATGTTGATATCCATATATTACTAAGCTACCTTGCATAGCCTTTAAAGCAGTCAATTGAACTCCTTCTTTCCTTGGAACAACATATTGTATAAGAGAACCTAAAGGAGTTTTGAGATTGGAAAGAGTACTATGCATGTGATTCTTTATATCAAAAGTTATTGGACATAGAAATGGGCAATGGGGAATTTTAGCCCATTGAGCTCTCATCTCAAGAAAGGAAAACCAGTAGATGTGACAACAAGGAAGTAGATGCGGCAACAAGGCAAGCCTTAATGTGTCATTATCTTTATCAGAAAGAAAACACATTCCTTAGATGGGGAGTCGCGATATCCTTCAAGACGCAATCAAGTTCGAAAGGGATGGCAATGCCAAGCTTTATGATTTTGATGATGAACAAGGAGAGAAAGAGCAACTACTAGAAGAGGGTTTTTCAATTGGACTCGTAGAGGATATGGCCTAAATGACATTAAAAACATCGTCGCTCATATGGAAGGAAAAATTGAGGAATCTCAAAAGAGTTCCTTTGATGAGCTCTGGTTCATTCCCACAAAATGCTCCAGAACAGGGACAAGACCATACCAAACCATCTTTCATATTTTAGCCATAATGTTTTATTCGGGGGCTCATTTCACGCATTACTAATACCGTTGGAAATGTATTTACAAGATATAGGACTTCCTAGTTATGTGATTTGAGAAATTCCTCACCAACTGATTAAATTTTTCAATATGAATATATAGCACCGTGTTAACAACCCTAGAGAACACAACACCTCAATTGTGAGCAGAGGAACCAGGGATCAAATTCGGGGAAGTTTATATGAAATTTCAATTAATTAATGTTTCATTTATATGGGTTCGAATTCTTGGTTTTAATAGTTTATTTTGAGGTTACTTTGAGGTCACTCATCTATTGTATGTCGAATGATTCCATGTACCAATGTCGATGGTGTTGATATTATGGTAGTTGCGGGAGGTATTTACTTCCATGTGTAAACCTGATGAGGATAGAATACTCCGGGAAGCAAGAAGAAACCCTAGTGAGTTGGCTAATAACCCTAGAAGACTTGTCGGCTCAAGAAGATAATTTATATTAGGTTATTAGCCTCCAAGAGAAGAAGTCAGCCAGAAACAATAATATATACTGAACAAACAGATACCCAGAATGAAAAGTCGGCCTAGGCAGTTAGCCAGAATTAATATAAATACAGGAGGCCAGTTCTCATTCTGGTAGGCAGTCTCAGAATTGCAAAGCAACACTTGTGCGCACTGCAGTTTCCCAATTTATGCACAGGTTTGGAGGATAGCTTCCGTTGCAACTGCTGCAACTAGCAGTTACGCTTGGACTATCTCTTGGCTAGGGGTTGGACTATCTGATCAACTCTTGTTGATGCACTATCGTTGGGGAAAGGTGTGCTACCCTTTGTTTGGCTATCTAGCCTAGGGTTTGCTTCGGGAGTGATTCTCTGTCAAGGTTAAGGTGCTCGGAGGGTGGCTTCAGCCTATGGTTGGGTGACAAGAATATTGTCAATGGTAAAACGAGCACATCCACTTATATTCTAACAGGTTATGGGCCCACACCTCCTTCATTCAGTCTAACCGCTGGAAGGAAACATAGTCGTAAGGATATTAAGCTCGTTGAAGAACTATCACTAGGATTTCTAGCAGGAGCAGTCACCATAGCATTGTCGCTAGGGTTACTAGTAGGTGCAGTTGCAGAAACCCTAATCCTCTTGTTGAGGCACCTTAAATAAAGGGATTGACCTAATCTATGGATAGATCAGTGCACCCTAGCCTAGCGCATCTCCTGGTACTCTCAGAAATCCAAGACATGAAGTTTGATTTTTTGGTCAAATCTAGGGTTGACCAAGTCAAAGTAGCCATGACTTACTCTATGAAGTCAGAGAACAAGTTAGATGGAGATTCTAACTTCAGAGCGTGGAAAACAACGATTTATATCATCCTTTCCAAGAATAAAGTGTTGGATATCATGAAAGGAAAGATCGTGAAACCAGAGTTTGAAGAAGGGAAAGAGAAGGAACCACAGAATGTTGCAACTATGGAGAAGTTCAAAGACAGTGACGTCAATGCTATGAGTATCATAGCGGAATCTATAAAATACCACTTGATACCCTACATCTCCCATCTTGACTCATCGAAGAAGATGTACGATGCCCTAACAAACCTCTTCTCGGTCAGAAACATTGGACAAGTTATGAGTATGAAGAATGAGCTCTGTGACATGAAGATGAATGATGAGGACAACATAACATCATATTTTGTGAGAATCTCTCAGTTAAGAGATCAACTACAAGCTATTGAAGAGATCATCTCAGAGAAGGAATTGGTAAACATAGTACTCAATGGTCTTCCCAAGACGTGGGATGCATTTGCCACAAGAATGAACACAAGGAAGGAGTATCCACCATTTGAAGAACTTTGGACTTGTTGTGCTCAAGAAGAATCAAGGATCAGTGAAAAACATAAACCCCAAAAGAAGTACGTTGATCAAGCCTTCACAACAAGATTCAAGAATTTCAGGAACAAAAGGAATTTTGGTTCAAGGAGGAAGCCAAATCAAGAGAAAGACATTTCATAAGTACAATGCTTCAACTGTCGAAAGTATGGCCACTACAAGAGTCATTGTCCCGAGCTAAAGAAAAGGAAGGAGAAACACGAAGCATCAGTTGCCAAAGAAAAGGAAACTACAAATTAGACTAAGCAGGATGAAAGAGACTTCTTCTTTTGAAGGTAACAATACTCTTCTTATTCCTTGTACATATCTTGTTTGCATCGTCTCTATACATATCTTGTATATCTATCTCTTGGAAGATAATGTGTTCCAAGAAAAACTATACCAATGGAAGAACAACAAGATAAGGATTGATATCATTGGATAATACATGAAAGAATGAAATACATCAAGCAAACCATGTGGAAACTATTGCAAAATAATCCCAATAAATCATGAAGAGACTTAAAAGAAGCAAAGACAGAAAGAAGTTAGCAATCAAGAGGAAATTGGAGAAAGACTTATGACGTTTTGTAAAAGACAACAAGAAAGAAGCATGGACTCTGTTAGACAGAGAGCCAATTATATATTGTAGAAGACAATAAGGATGCAAACAAAAGCATGGACTCTGTTAGATGGAGGGAGCCGATTATATGCACTCATACATGAAGCAAGGATTAGGAGGGAGCTAATCCTATGATCCATTGAAGATGATGAAGTATGTATCCATGGTAGTAACCATGAAAGATAGTACGTGCTTAGTTCAACCTCAGAAGAAGTCTTCTTAGAAGAGAATCCTTAAAGTATCCCTGGTTGTCCATCAAGATCTATGATCCTATGATTAAAGAAATAAGTGGAATCCTTAGGGCATGGAATCTATAAGAAAATCCATGGACCCAAAAGCTGAAAAACATGAGGAAGAACATGAAGATTCCAAGAAAGAAGAGAATCCTAAACAACTAGTCATTGTATCAAGAATCACAAGATTAGTAGCCTAATATGAAAGAAATCAAGAAGAACTGAAAGTTGTGATGAAGAACAGTGTACGAAAGACTTATGAATGAAAGCATTGCAAGATCCAAAACTAGAGGTTCTCCCAGATGGAGGGAAAATACTATGATTGCTCATTCCTGTAAACCAGACATACCTCTACATGAGTCATTATATTATCCATGGGTTGGGGTGCTACATCAAGATGAATGCAAAGACTGTTCTCTAGAAAAATTGAACAAGAACATATGAAGAGCAACCTCAAGACTTTGAGGCATACCAAAAAGAGACCCTTGTATACAGATGGAAGTAGATAACTTGGTGGAGAACCTCCAATGCACAACAAAAGCATGGTGAATATTTTCTATAACAAAGATATTGTATCAAGATGATTACTCAGTAGATCAGATCTCATTATGACAGAAGAAGTGCCACATGGATATGTTCCAATTTTCCAACAATGATATATTCTATTGATCAGAGCTACATGAAGCCTTCAGAGAAAACCAGTGTTCCAGACCAAAGTACATTTGAAATCAACCATTACATTATCCGTAATGAAGTCCAGAAAGGAGAAAGTGGTTCTCCAATACATATCTCCACAGATGAGAAGATAAGTAGACATTTTGGTAAAAGATGAAAGAGTTTTTGTACTCAAGCTGGAGCTCGTGGAGATGACTTCCTTATTGAAAAAGGAAGAGATGACTCCTAGGTTGGGAGGGAGCACTAAAAATATTATTGAATACATTCATTGAAAAATAGTCCAGCTTGGACAAATTCTTTCATGTTCGGAAAGTGGATTGAGATTTCTAACGGACAACGATTTCCCATTGTGGTTAACATGGGAAATGGTCCAGATTGTTGATGTATCACAGACAACGACTTCCCATTGTGGTTAACATGGGGAGTGGTCTAGGGAAGTCTCTTTTCTTGAGGGTTACTCAAGAAGACTGGCCCGCCTCACCGGACAACAATTTCTCATTGCGGTTAACATGAGGAATGGTCCATTTTGGAGGTTGATGCAGGACAGTCTTTTCCTCACGTGGTTAACAGAGGAAATGGTCCGGACAGTCATTACTTAGGGTTTATACATTCTCTCCAGGGTGCACTTTGATTAGTGTAGGAAGAATGGCCCAGGGTGGGGAATGTTCTAGGCTCAACAATCAGGGGCAGACATTCCTCAGGGTTTATACATTCTCTCTAGGGTGCACTTTGATTAGTGTAGGAAGAATGGCCCAAGGTGGGGAATGGTCCAGGTTCAAAAAATAGGACAATTATTCTTCCTTGCTTGAGAAGAATAGTCCAGATATATCATTGTTCTACTCTGAGGGAAGAAATTCTTTCAGATCTCACAAATGTGAGTGAAGGATTGGCCCAGATGATTCAGTTTATATCATAACATTGTTTCTATGCAGGTTGATATCAAATGATTGTTATGAAGACTATATGACAGTAGATGTATACTACTGTGGTGGATGTGTTCCACTATTCGTGACTATACATTGTGGATCAAGTACTTGTGTGTTACTTGGTGTGGTAGTGTACCATTGGATTGTAGTTATGTACTACTATGGATAGACATAATTGTGTTCTATTTTGTTGCCTTGAAGACTATTAGCAGTATTGGATGGATAATCAAAGGACAGAGATTTCCCAGACGAAAAATGGCTCAGAACATTTACTCTTCTAGATTAGAAGAATGGCTCTTGTATCACTCTGTGGAATGAGAATCATGTCTAATTACTCAGATAGAGTATGGTTTCGAGATATGATGTAGCTAATGACACTGATGATCATGATGGTTCTCATGATCTAGTCTATACAACTATGTTGATGCTACCAGGTGAATGGTGTGTTTTTGTGCTCAAGACCATTACTTGTAATACCTCCCTAGCTAGGAGGGAGTGTTGATATTATGGTAGCTGCGGGAGGTATTTACCTCCACGTGTAAACCTAATGAGGACAGAATACTTGAGGAAGCAAGAAGAAACCCTAATGAGTTGGCTAATAACCCTAGAAGACTTGTCGGCTCAAGAAGATAATTTATATTAGGTTATTAGCCTCCAAGAGAAGAAGTCGGCCAGAAATAATAATATATACTAAATAGACAGATACCCAGAATGAGAAGTCAACCTAGGAAGTAAGCCAGAATTAGTATAAATACAGGAGGTCGGTTCTCATTCTGGAAGGCAGTCTTAGAATTGCAGAGCTGCACTTGTGCACACTGTAGTTGCCTAGTTTATGCGCAGGTTTGGAGGATCGATGTTGTTGCAGCTACTACAGCTAGTAGTTACACTTGGAATATATATTTTCTAGGGTTTGGACTATCTGATCAGCTTTTTTTGATGCACTATCCTTGGGGAAAGGTGCACTACCCTTTGTTTGGCTATCTAGCCTAGGGTTTTCTTTAGGAGTGATTCTATGTCAAGGTTAAGGTACTCAGAGGGTAGCTTCGGCCTATGGTTGGGTGACAAGGATATTTTCAATGGTAAAATGAGTACATCCACTTATATTCTAACATATGGGAGGTTGTACTCAACATCCTCACAATGCAATCTACAACCAAGGACGATATAACAAAAAAAAACAATAATTGTCGCAGTAGCGGGGAGAAGCGAAGGGAATTGAACTCAAATGAATGAAAAGGGAGTCCAAAACCTATGATGATCAGATCTCCCAATGACCATTCTAATCATTGCGATGGTTGAGGTGCACTATAGCAGAAGTCTATGATGGCCCACTAACGCTAAAAGACAAATTCTAAATGTAACAGTCGTCTTTGTTCTCTCATCATTACAAAGAGGATAAAGACAAGTGTTGATAAATGAAAGGTCACGGGGGGAGGCGAAAATTCAAGAGTCACGTTGAACTTTAATAAATATGGAGATGGTATCCAAGTAGAGGTATTTTTGGCTCTTCAAGCATTGTACATTTTCTGAACTATTTTGGGAATATGATGTTAACTAAAATTGAGATTCTGTCCTTGGAGATTTCATGTACATAAACTATTAATGAGGAGAATTCGGTTTGTCCAAGCTATTTTATGAAGAGCTCTGATTCTCATGCTGGACGTATTGTGGACTATTCCTTTGGTTTTTTCTCAGAACTCGGGTTATGTAAGGATGTACTTCATATCGCAGAATAATATTATGTATGATGGTTGTATTCTTATTTACGCTTTTAAGAGAATGTTTGTTTAAATTCATGTGCGTAGAAGCATAAATGACTGTTTATGCTAGACTACTATGTGTTTACAATTGTTTATTCATGTTCTTGTATTTTCTCTATATGAACTATTTCCCGGGCCTCTAGTAGGAACATGGATGGTTCTATGTTTACCTTCTAGTTACTTTAGTTTCATCTGGATGCATGCATCTTAGATTAGTTTCATTTCATTCTTTATCTTAGGAAACCTTCATCGATGGACCAGACCGCAACCGGTAAAAACATAACTAGAAATGGTTGCTTGGCTAGAATTTGGATGGGTTCCCTATTCCAAACGATGAGAGGTATAATTGAGAATATTTATCGGGGGTAACCCCTGTTGTTGACAAAGGGTGACTTTTCCCGCATGAACACCCGTGCACCACCATTTTGATCAACTGTGCACCACTGACTCCTATTCTGAACTTTCTATCCAAGCCCCACATAGTCATTCTACATTTCCATCCACTAGATCCAATAGTGTTTCCATCTCACAACTGCTCCCTTTATGTAGAGAATCATGTCCCAACATTTTGGCTAAAATTATTAATATCCACAGTTCTGTAACATGCACTACTCTAGCTGAATATTAACACTTTCCTTGACCAAATCGGTCTTGGGATACCTCATGGATTATCATTTCAACATTTTGAAATGTTCTCTTTTATGTCATCTTTTATAATATCCTTTGTTATCCATGGCCTTGCTCAATTTTAAAATCCTGTCTTCACTTTATTGATTAATTCACTATGAAGCACTACTTGGCCACTCAACACCACTATGCTCCAAATGGAATGCTACACTCCTTCATTTTCACATGTACCATGCTTTAATTGGGCACTCTCATAATAGAGACAACTTTCTTTCTTTGGGTACTTTTAGATAAAAGTTGCTAGATCATATCTAACAATCCCTTCTTCCTGCATTCCTATACTTTCACATAGAGATAACGCATCCACTCCATGAGTCACACCTCATCTCATGATATTTGTTTTCCCACTCTTGCGACAAGCTTTGTATCCATCGCTATATTTATACCTTCAAGGATATAGAGTCCTCCTTAACTCCTTGTGCATGCAATAACACTCTTCACCTACTGGATTCATGCTTTATGTGAGAAGATGTGTTAATTTTCCTTTGCAAAGCATTCAGACTCTATATCAATTGAATACTAATATTCATCTACTCTTCCTTAGACTTTTGTTAATGTTTAATCATATTCCCTGCAACCCTACACTTCCCTTTGAATTTATTTAATGCTTCATCAAAATGTACAATATTGACCTGCTTCCCTATCCACTTGACCCTAGAATTAGTATAGAACAGACCCACACATTCCTCATCTTCAAAATCTTATCCTCTTGCTAGCAATTCCTTCACACAACAGTCTCCGTTGGAGTGTTCCTCTCCTTATTAATAATTCCCTATTAATAAGTTCAACCTATTTTATTTTTCCAAGATATTGCATTTAAAGTGTGCCTCTATACTTATGCATAAGCATTATCATGAGTTTCAATACTCTTCCTTACACAAAAATCACCTTTATCGTATGGGGAATTTTCTCAAAACTTTGACATTATTTGGTAAAATATTCACATTGAGTATCACATGGTTCATGGAATTCCAATTCCACCTTTTCTTCAAACTTTTGGGAGGAACCTGATGCTACCCTAGGGAAATTAGACTCTTTGTCATGTTTTCCTTTGGAGTACCTTTCCAATTACCATACTTATGCATCAATCTAATTTACAAACCAAAAGTTATGGCTTCCTGAAATTCCCATTCTGCTCAATGGTGTCCTTCAAGTCCACCAAAAAACTTCCTTTTGATTCCTTGAGAATCCTTCAACTCACAACAAATTTTAAGTGGATATCTAGATTCTACTATCCAACAAATTTCCACTATATAATTTATTTCTCAATTCTAAGCATGAGAAAAAGTTTATAGGCAATTAAATATTCACAATTTATCCCTTTTTCCACACCTCTCCTTGGTGCAAATAATATCAAACACCAATTTTGGCCACCTATAGGGGTAATTTTGTTAGGAACCAAGGAGACTTTTCTACTTGACACATATAATACTTCTAACACTAAATTTACAACAACTCTCAGATTGTCAAACTGATGCTCCAATCATAAACTACAACAATATGGAATGACAACTTTCCCCATTAGCACTTTCTCTTGGATTAACAATTTTATCCCTGTTCATGCATCCCTAGACCAACGCCTTTGGGATTTTGACAGAAGGTCAATTGGGTATGCTAATGAATACCTTCTAAACAATTTTTCACAATTTCACCTTTAACCGAGCTCCTAATTGTTGGTTACGACCCACAAAATTTTTAATTGTTTTACATTTTTAGTTGTGTATTGTTAGGACCACACAATGTACCTTTTTGCCCATACTTTCTTCCACCATTACACTCTTGTTCACTTACATTTAAACTCATATTATCACTTTATCCTATCTTTCCAAAGGTATACAATGTCTCTTCTCTTTACTATACGTTTAATCTGTTTTGCATATAATTTTACATTACTCTCGTACTTAACCATTGATTAGAAATGTATAAGTGTTGAAACAGTTCAAACTGCAGATTAGCATTTGAGGCCTGTTGCTGAAACAACAACTCACAGAAGTTGTTACACAGTCCATGGTTGACGATGCTGAAACACAGAAGTTGTTACACAGTCCATGGTCGACGATGTTGAAACACAGAAGTTGTTACACAGTCCATGGTCACGATGCTGAAACACAGAGGAAGTTGTTACACAATCCATGGTCAACGATGTTGAAACACAGAGGAAGTCGTTACACAGCCCGCGGTTAACAACAACTCACACAGATTGACTACAACAGCTGCACCGTGAGACAAGCATCAACCATCGCTGCTACCTGAGAAGTGTTGAAACAGTCAGAACGCAAATCCCGTGGTTGAAATAGCCCGTGATTTGCGATGTCGAAACATCATACAACAGCAGTAACAAGAAAGAGCTGTTACTCCAGCCGTAATAGCAACACCTCACTCAGCACTCGTAATAGCATTTTGTTGCGGGAGACTAGGATATCCTATTCCGGTTTAGAAGGTCGATCCGACTAAGAATAGGACTCAGATATACACCTGTAATTTATTGATCAATTGTATCAAAGGGATTCTCCTCTTTAAATAAGAGAAATCACCATTCGAGAGGATCTCCAGTTTTTGTCCTAAGAAGGGTTTACAGAGAAGGATGTACTTCATTTTCAGATTGTAATATGATACATTGATAGATGAATAAAAGACTGTTTTGAGCATGTTTCTCTAGCCTCTTCATTTCAGGGGAATCTTGTGAGAAAGGAGGGCCCACCTTCTTAACAAGATTCACCCGTTAGTTTTATAGTGTGTTAGTGTGATCTCTGTTTATTCCTTGATTAATTTATGTCTTGATGAAACACTACTTTAATGAATTCTTCTTTGTTGAAACACTATTGAACTCTGTCTTGTTAAGAACTCTTCTTTATTGAACGTTACATTGTTTTCATGTGGTTCATGCTTGGGTAACTGTTAATCATTTTAGTTAGAAATATTGTGTGATGAATTTATGAAAGCTTGCTAATCAGAGACTGGTGTTGAAGATTCCTGCTTTGGGAAGGAATTAGGGTCCTGTTCTCTGTTAGAAATAGTTAGCCTTCAATTATTTCCATGAGTGTGCTAATTAGAGACTGGTGCTGAAGGTTCCTGCTTTGGGAAGGAATTAGGGTCCTGTTCTCTATTAGAAATAGTTAGCCTTCAATTATTTCCATGAGTGTGCTAATCAGAGACTGGTGCTGAAGGTTCCTGCTTTGGGAAGGAATTAGGGTCCTG
>ML794802.1:224924-251066 GCA_009831015.1 Picea engelmannii | reverse complement strand
CACCTTTTTCCCTTATCACTGTTCAACAACCTTTCACCATTCTCCCCATTGCTGAAACACCATTCACAACAACTTTTCGCCTTCTTCCTATTACCAAAACACTACAAACCAACAGCTCTTCACATTTCCTTATCGACGAAACAACACCGTCCAACAATTGTTTTTCCCCTTCTCTTCTATTGTTGAAACACCACTGTCAACAACCTTTTACCATTCTCCCTATTACTGAAACACCATTGACAGAAAACTTCCCGCCATTTTCTTCTATTGCTGAAACACCACTGTTCAAAAGCTCTTCACATTTCCTCACCGACGAAACAACATCGTCCAGTAATTGTTTCACCCCTTTCTTTTCTGTTGCTGAAACACCATTGACAACAACTTTTCGCTATAGTCCGACAATTCTTCATAGTTTCCAGTGACGAAACAATACCGTCCAACAATTGTTTCGCCCCTTCTTTTTTGTTGCTGAAACACCAACTTTTCAACATTATCTGTCAGCAAGATTTTGTTCTCTCATACTACAGTTCGTCCCTCTAGTCAAAAAATCCTTGATACAATTCATCTAACAAATCAAAAGTCTCTGCCACGACTACTACAGAACTATCATGGACATGCATTTTGTTTACAGCACAAATCATAAGGTAAGGCGAGGTATGTAAATTTTATGTAATACAGTTAAGCTATAGTTAATGAGAAGATTCCAAATCATTATGACCACTCGAGTGCAATCATTATTAGCCACACTTGACGGGAGGGGAGGACATATCAAACTTTTTATACCATCATTTCACACGAATTCACCACCGCCATTCCTATTTTACCATCCTTTCGTTCGTCTCACCACCATTCGCATGCATTCACTCGAAAAACTTACTCTGCACAGAAGTTGTTACTCAACTCTTTGACGGTGTATTTTATCGAGCTGGTAGCTATGGGAGGCTCTGTTATACGGTACGAACCCGCCATGACAGCCCTATTAGAACTGTATCCAGAAGCCTATCAAATTTTTCTGCGGGTAGGATGGCTCAGTTATTTTCAGAGACTCCATGGGTTTGATCAACAACAGGTTCTGCAATTTGCTCAAAATCTCCAGGGAGATCATTCCATTGTTCAAGGGGTTCGAATCTCAGTTACAGAAGAGGATATAGCACAGGTTTTGGGTCTCCCTACCAATGGCACTCGCATGTTCAGCCGCAAACATATCATCCTGAATGCCCAACAGGACTTCCTCTCACTAGAGGAACAAATTGAATTTAAAGGTCAGGGTGTCCGACTTAGCTCGTTGCCACCCCCATGGCCGGAAGTTGCAAAATTCATCAAACACTACCTTACTTGCGAAGGCCGATACTAGGTAGTCTACCAGCACGATTTTCTCCTGTTGTCTCATTTATAGCATAATAGATTGGTGAACATCCTTTATTATCTACTCGGTTGTCTCAAAAATATGTCGCACTACAGTAAAAAGGCTAAAGATCCCGCCCTTTCACTCATCCATCACCGTCTCATTCAACTGCTTATCCAAAAGGGTTTTTCCCAAAAAAACCTTCCACTAAACAACCCACCTATAGATCCCTAAGAAGCCGCTGAAATTCCTGAAAATCTTCAGGAACAGCAACCAAAAAACCCTCCAGACTCTCTAGAAATACCTCACAGTCCGCCTACAGAACCAATCAGTCCAATTAACCCCCCTACAATACCAAGCCCGCCCCACACTTTACCAGAATCATCCACTCCTTCCCTTCATATTCTTAGCGATTATTCTGAGCCAAACAATTCTCCCTACCCCATCATTGAGGAAAAACCCCCACGAAAATGAAAGCAAATTCCTTTCTTTCCGCCCTTTTTACAAAGAAAACGAACAAGGGCCTCAACAAGGGCAGCCACTACTACCACCGCCATAGATCCCCAACCCATCCGACTAATACCCCGTACCCCTCCAACCTCCCAAATGCCATAATCTTTGCCTATTCCACCCACGGACACTGAAACACAAGAACCAGATGCCCAGGGTGTTGCGACATCATTTGTTTCAAATCAAGTAGTTGAAACACAAAAACCAGCTACCCATTCAGTAGTTGAAACACAAGAACCAGCTACCCATTCAGTAGCTGAAACACAAGAACCAGCTACCCATTTAGTAGATGAAACACAAGAACCAACTACTCATTCAGTGGCTGAAACAGAAGAACCATCCATAGCTGCCACACAAGAACCAGCTACAGCTGAAACACAAGAACTAGCTGCTGATATTGATACTGAGATGCAGGAATCAGAGGTCCAGGGTCCTGCAACATTACTCTCCTTACATCAAGAAGTTGAAACACAAGAAGCAATTGTCGATCCTGTAGTTGCTCCATAAGAACCAGCTAGTGCTGCTATGACTGCTACACAAGAACCAGTCACTCCTCAACCAGAACCAACAATGACCTCTGTTTTACAAGAAAATGAGTTCCTAAAATCTGAACTGGAAGCCTACAAGCAAGAGCTAGCTATGGAAAAGGAAGCCTATGAAAATGAACTTAATTTGTACACCCTAGCTCGCACAGCGACCATGTCAGAAAGAACTACAACAAATAATCTGTGTAGAGAATATATGCGTTGTCAATGTGGGGACATCTACTATCAAGCAGGCTACAAAGTAATTCAAATCCCAATGCCAAGAGCTCCCCCTACTCCTTCAACTTTTGCAGCCAAAGAAGAAGAACATGTTGTTACACAAGAACCAGCCATAGCTGTCACACAAGAACCAGCTACAGTTGAAACACAAGAACCAGCAGGACCTCCCGAGATTAAGACTGAGCCCTGCCCTGCAACAAATGTCAAATTTGAAACCCCTGATTTTGTTAACAAAGCTATACAAACAGTGCCTATTGAGGAACCTGCCCCCCCCAACCAGATCAATATCCACACTTTTGTGGAACAATCTACTCAGAACTTACCTCACCCCACTACTTGCAACGCTGAAACACAAACTCAGCCATGGGATGAGCAGGCAGTAATATAGAAATGAAAGAAAGAGTATGTTGCTACACAGGCCAAAAGCCTGAAAGAGCACAGACAAATCTGGATAAATCATACCTACTCAAATTGGGAAGCTTTAGAGCAGACATGCCAGGAAGCTCATGCCCTTAAGAAACAGAACAAATAATTGAAAGGAAGATTGGCCCTGGTATTTGACTTGGCACAAAAGCTATTGGCTACAAGGAAACCATCCTGCAATTACTCCTTGTTCCTTATGGAATGACTTACATGGTTTCAGATCAAATCAATCACAGAAGGCAGACCCCATGCAGTACTACACCTAGCAGATTTTGTCAAAACCTTTGCAAAAGCCTCTGCTAGGGATCAACACCTCCTCTATGAGGCATATTTTCATAACGAGGCCATCCCCAAGAACAGGCAGCTGAACCTTAATCCTCTTGTCGGGGACATCCAGATTCGGGCATTCACTTCCTTTCTCCACAATTAGATTATATGGCAGGATGACTTCATGGCTTCCAAGCACAATGAAGATAACCGCCTTCTCTGGATAATACCAGAACCACAAAATGAAGCCACTTTTGTTACATAATACTATCAGTTTTTAAAGAAACCAGGGATGACTGAACACGTTCAACAACTGCAATCAACAGTGCTTCAGGATTGTCATCACTTCATCAGATCCACAGAGATTGCTGCCCTCCAGGAAAACAACTTGTTTTGGCAACAATCCACTGAGAAAAGATAGGAACACAATCCTTTTAGCCCTACTAATCTCGAGATAGCAATCTCCAGGGTACCTAACTACATCCAGTGTGTCCAGCAATGTGTTGAAAGCTAGATAGGGTACTGGTTTTATTTTCCTATCCTTTGGTTGCCAATAGAGAGATATCAAATCCATTATAAGTTGCCTAAGAAGACAGAAACAACAGCTTGGCAAAGGTTACAACGTATCCAAGGGTTCAGAGCGCCAACAGACAGTACCTCCCATAGCTACTGCTTGAGTAACTTGCACGCTCAGAGTCGGTATTCAGACTCTGATTCAGAGTAAAGTTGCCTGAGGACATGCAACATTTTAAGTTGGAGGGGATGTTAGGACCACACAATGTACCTTTTTGCCCATACTTTTTTCCACCATTACACTCTTGTTCACTTACATTTAAACTCATATTATCACTTTATCCTATCTTTCCAAAGGTATACAACATCTCTTCTCTTTACTATACGTTTAATCTGTTTTGCATATAATTTTACATTACTCTCGTACTTAACCATTGATTAGAAATGTATAAGTGATGAAACAGTTCAAACTGTAGATTAGCATTTGAGGCTTGTTGCTGAAACAACAACTCACAGAAGCTGTTACACAGTCCATGGTCGATGATGCTGAAACATAGAAGTTGTTACACAGTCCATGGTCGACGATGCTGAAACACAGAAGTTGTTACACAGTCCATTGTCACGATGCTGAAACACAGAGGAAGCTGTTACACAGTCCATGGTCAACGATGTTGAAACACAGAGGAAGTCGTTACACAGTCCGCGGTTAACAGCAACTCACACAGATTGACTACAACAGTTGCATCGTGAGCCTAGCATCAACCATCGTTGCTGCCTAAGAAGTGCTGAAACAGTCAGAACGCAATTTCTGTGGCTGAAACAGCCCGCGATTTGCAATGCCGAAACAACATACAACAACAGTAACAAGAAAGAGTTGTTACTCCAGCCGTAACAACAACACCTCACTCAGCACTCGTAATAGCATTCTGTTGCGGGAGACTAGGATATCCTATTCCAGTTTAGAAAGTCGATCTGACTAAGAATAGGACTCAGATATACACCTGTAATTTATTGATCAATTGTATCGAAGGGATTCTCCTCTTTAAATAAGAGAAATCACCATTCGAGAGGATCTCTAGTTTTTGTACTAAGAAGGGTTTACAGAGAAGGACGTACTTCATTTTCAGATTGTAATATGATACATTGATAGATGAATAAAAGACTATTTTGAGCATCTTTCTCTAGCCTCTTCGTTTCAGGGGAATCTTGTGAGAAGTGAGGGCCCACCTTCTTCACAAGATTCACCTGTTATTTTTATAGTGTGTTAGTGTGATCTTTGTTTATGCCTTGATTAATTTTTGTCTTGTTGAAACACTACTTTAATGAATTCTTCTTTGCTGAAACACTATTGAACTCTGTCTTGTTAAGAACTCTGCTTTATTGAACGTTACATTGTTTTCATGTGGTTCATGCTTGGGTAAATGTTAATCATTTTAGTTCGCAATATTGTGTGATGAATTTATGAAAGCTTGCTAATGAAAGACTGGTGCTGAAGGTTCTTTCTTTGGGAAGGAATTAGGGTCTTGTTCTCTGTTATAAATAGTTAGCCTTCAATTATTTCCATGAGTGTGCTAATCAAAGACTAGTGTTGAAGGTTCCTGCTTTGGGAAGGAATTAGGGTCCTATTCTCTGTTAGAAATATTTATCCTTCAATTATTTCCATGAGTGTGCTAATCAGAGATTCGTGCTGAAGGTTCCTGCTTTGGGAAGGAATTAGGGTCCTGTTCTCTGTTAGGAATAGTTAGCCTTCAATTATTTCCATGAGTGTGCTAATCAGAGACTGGTGCTGAAGGTTCCTGCTTTGGGAAGGAATTAGGGTCCTGTTCTCTGTTAGGAATATTTAGCCTTCAATTATTTCCATGAGTGTGCTAATCAGAGACTGGTGCTGAAGGTTCCTGATTTGGGAAGGAATTAGGGTCCTGCTCTCTGTTAGGAGATAGATAGCCTTTAGTGTGAATTATTTCAGTTAAGCAATAAGTTCATGAAGTGTGATGATCGGAAACAGGTGTTGAAGATTCCTGCTTTGGGAATAGCGTCATGTTCTCTGGTTATAGAATAGTTGGTCTTTTCTGTTGCAATATCTTGTGTTATTTTAATGTAATCCAAGATTCTTCAATTAATCATTTTTTTAAACTTTGATCTCTGCAATAGGTAGATTGCTTTTCTGTAATTCAAGTTAGAACTTCAGTTCATTCAAGGCAAGTGTGATTAATATAGTTTCCTTTACTACAACTCTAGGTTGATTTTGAAATTAAGCATAGATAGTGCACGGTTACCTTTGAAATAAACAGACTTCCCTGGGTTGACAATTTATGTAGCACTTGATTGTTTAAATTAAATAAGCAATTATAGTGACCAACATGTATGCTACATGTGTCTTATTTATCTTCCTACACAATTTTCTATACCCATATTCCAAATATGTCTCCATGGTTATCTTTTATGGTTCATAATATATCCATAGACTACTCCTGAGCCCCAAATGGACTTCTAAAAAAGGAGTTATGCCCTCCAGAAGTAAAATGGTTCCGGAATTTTACCTTAACTATTTCAGTTGTAACTTTCTCATATGAGCTCCATTTTGTGATCAAAATAGCTGGTTGGAAAGCTCTCCTTGAGATGTTTTATTTAATTTGCATAGAATCTATGTGATTCCTACAACATTTACAATCTCAACAATTAGATCTCCTAAAAATGTTGTTTAGGCCCTCAAAATGCCCTGCGACATTATGTCCTTCCAAAACTGGCAATTTCGTAGAAAAAATTATTGTTTTACTACTATAACAACCTCTACATCTTATCTGTCAATCTCAAATTGAGTGAAATATTAGTTGTTGGCCCACTAAACCTTCCACATGATTGTGAATGAATTTTTACCATCGATCGAAAACTTAAAACGATCTGGACTGTTGATTTGATCTCCATCGACGATCAACATTTTCCTTTACACGCATGAAACACCCTTCCAAACTTGTCGACTCAATCATTGGCCATTGACCTTTTCCATTGGAAACTAATTTGCAACACATCTATAAATTGGTCGACCCAACTGATCCAAATTATTTTGGGGATGAAATTAAGGAAGAGATATAATAGTGAAATACACATAGATATTGCAAGAAACATAGAGATATAGTAATGCACAATTTCTATTAATGAAAGAAATATACAAAGACTGTAAAAATAAAGAGCGAATGAACTTGCTAGAATGTTGGCAGCATATCTCTGAGAAGATATGTGATGACTACACTCATTCACAAGAATATGTTTACAATGAGGCTCGAAAGGACTTTTTAATATACATCAGAAATGAGAAAACCCTAAACATCCAAAACGCTAACCCTGGGAGATGAAACACCAAAATGTTTGCGGGCCCCGATGGGGGTAGTTGATATGTCAACTTCCCAAGGGCGTAACGTTTTCATATGATCTATGTTTAGGGTGTTTGATACCTCATCAGAAAGGTCTAACTGAGGAGTACAACTTCCACCAAGAATGAAGACATGTCGTTGGAAACTTATTCCCCCAAAAAATTCCAATAAAACGTTGTTTAGGGCCTCAAAACAAACCCAAAAGTTTGGGACTCTAAAAACTATAAAAAAATGCCAAAATGGAAAATTGTACTTTGATCCAGTGGAATAGGTGGGTGGCCATTGATATCCACCTGGATCACCAACCATAGACCATCGACGATTTTATTCAACGGATGAAACTCCTTACCAATTCAGCTGAATCAATCATCGACTGTCCTTGTTGGATGATGAAAACACTTCTCCAATTCAGCTTACCTTACTATTGGTCATCTCTATTGGCTGATGTGGCAACTATTGGCATGGAATGACATGTGAATATTGACTTGGAATGACATGTAGACTCTATCATGGCACTTCGGTTGATGTGGCATGACATATGGATGATGATGTGGCATGACATGTCATTACCCTATTTCCTTCATCGACCATCGACAATTTCCTTTGGATGAAACGACACCTCATTGAACTGGCCAACAACCAACCATCAACTATCGACCATCAGTGGTTTCTTTTACTCGATTGAAACACTTCGTCGAATCAATCGAAACCCAACCATCAATCATCAATTATATATATTTGTGACTGAAACACTTCGCTAATTCAACCGACATGACAATCAGCCATTGACAAGTTCTCTTGGCCAACTCCAACACTTAGAAAAATTTTGACCAAATTCCTGATGAATTTGGACCATTGATATCCTAGCCAAGATGATCTTAACCATTGATTGGATCCCTTTTTCCAACCTCCAACAATTGATCTAGACCATCGATCTTATCCATTTCGCAAACCTATTAAATCAAATCATGGTCATTGATTGGCTCCAATATCCCAACAACAGAAAATGAATTCAGACTTTTTATCTGCTAGACCTTTTCAAACTCTGAAACCTTATAATTTTTTAAATTTATCACAATGAATCTAGGCCATTGATCTTGATATCAAACTATATCTCAACCGTCGATTATTCAAACTATGTCCATTGCTGCAACAACCATGAAAATGCAATTTTTTGACTTTCCAAGTGGAATTCAGTACTGCAACCTGCAACTTCATGCCCCATATAATCTCTTCTACTCCTCTGAGGCATTTAAAACTTGAAATTTTCCCATGAATTTGGGGATTTCTCTTTAATTTTTCACTGTTTTTCCCCAAATTCCCCACAGAACAAATTTGTAACAGTGAATTTTCTCAATTTATACTCGTCCTAGCCCATGCAAGCCTAATGTTTGAACCAAAGACTCTGATGCCATAATGTAATGTACCCAGCCTCCAGTTGAGGAACATTACATGAAAAATACTCATAAAAGTTAAGTGGTTCTACTCAATTAATTTCCTGTAGCTTACTAGCTACAGATCACACATATATTTAACCATTTGAATGATACCACAATCTAAATGCATATAACCACATATATTAAAAATGTGAATGCATCCAATAAGAACACATCAAACACACATAAGTCACATAAACCATTTTCACATTGGAATAAACATAATAACACAACATATATGTTAATAATTAATCCAACTAGTTTCATACGAATTGTAATAACCCAAGGACGAGCCCCAAATGTTTTATGAATTGTAAACATGTTTTGTAGGCTGGTGAGCCGAGCAATAATAAGATGGTGGGATTATGTGTTAGTAGGCCAGAGAGCCTAGGTGTTAAAGACCAAGATAATGTTTTGTACATCTAAATATTCATCTCATTAATATAAAAACATCATTGCATGTAGACCAATGACGAAGAAAGAGTGATGGGGGACTAAGCTCCACTAATTTGGGTAAGGGAGAGGGGGTTGAGAGGTTGGAAAGAGGGGTTAATCCCAAGGTCTTAAGTCCAAGAGAATAATAATTTATTATTAGTATTCTAAAAACTGTGTGAAAGGATATGTGTTTATCCTAAGTTCCTGGGGAAAGACATGTGACTTCCAAAGGGAAAGGGACGTGCTTCATGAGCGACATGTGTCAGCTTAGGAACATGAAAACTTAAGAGGGAAATTCTTGTTATTGATGCACTCACACAGGCACTCACACACGCACAGGGGGGAAACTTGCTCACGTAGGGGGAGGGTTCACACCCATAGTTTGGCTCACGATTGCATCATCTTGGCTAGGATAGACCATTCTGCTCTATTTTCTCCTCACGAGTTCACTCACGCACTGAGCAAGCCTGCAACCAGCCATTTTCCACCATTGTTGAACCCGTGACCATTTTTGCACCTTTGTAATTTGTTGAGTCGTCCCTTTCCTCACTTGACTTAGCCATTGCAGTTGAAGAAGCAGGTTGTCAGGCCTGTGAGTGACTCTCTCTCTAGGTGAGAGAGGTGATTGTGGATTGAAGAGGCAGGTTTTCATCAGGCCTATGAGAAACTCTCTCCAAGTGAGAGAGTGTGTTGAGGAGGCGAGTTCTCCTGGAAGGAGTCTCGTAGTTGCTACAAAGATCTGAGAATTATGGTCCAACCTATTGTTGAAGCCCAAGGTAAGGGAGGTAGAGCAGTTGATGGACTGTGTGACAGTGAAAGTATATACTCCTGGGGTGGGACAGGCATGTGGGGAATGAGAGTCTGTGAGTAGTGGGTGTAAGTGGCTCCTGGGAGAGATTCCTTCCTCTTAATTGTGTGACTTTCCTGTTGACCTTTCCTAGCCTAGGAATCATTTTCTTAGTGGAGTTTAGTCCCAACTCAAGGGTGACCTATTGCTGAGAGTAATGAACAGTGTGGTCTAAGGATGGGAGGTTTGTGGAAGGTCTACACACAGTTGGTGTTTTTACTCCAGTTAAAAGATACGTATCATTTATGTGCTTAATTATATATGTTATGCATGACTATGATTCTTAAATGTTATCATGTATTCCGATTGCATGTTTGAATTACTATTAATCCCATTTGAGTCTGTATGGTAGAAGTAACTCTGTGTTATTTGTTTTGAATTAATTAGAAATGCATGTTATATATATATGAAAGTTCCTCTGTGGCATTTTCCATCCTGTTGGTGGCTGGGGACGTTACAAATCAGTATCAGAGATAAGTCAAGTGTTAGAGTAGTGGCATTTCCCAACTTGTTGGTGGCTGGGGACGTTACAAATTGGTATCAGAGATAAGTCAAGTGTTAGAGTAGTGGCGTTGCCCGGTCTATTGGTGGCTGGGGACATTACAAATTGGTATCAGATCCAAGGTTTCCAGCACTGAACCTGGATGGGTCGGATAAGTGGTCATGAGAACCAAGGTTTCAGGTGGAAATTGTGTCAAGAGGAACCAATTTTGAAATTCAGAGCATTCCTGAGTGCCAAGAAGTTACCTTGGTCGTGTTATGAAGATCAGGAGGTGTAGCGGTATTGTAAAACCATGATAGACGTGGTATTGGGATGCAGAGTAATGTTGGTCATAGGATCTGTTCGAAAAATAAAGGAATACTTCATCACTGTCAGATCTGGAGAAAGTGTAGGAATGTTAACCTAGAAGCCTTATCGTTAGATCAAGCCAAGAGTAGAAGGTAAGACACATGATGAAGGGTGGATTAGAACTGTTGGATCTACGCGCAAATGGCTATGAATCATAGATCTCGCGAAATATCGTAACTTCGGAATTCGATGATCAAGAGAAGTGGGATGTGTTGATGCACAAACTTCCGAAACTTGAACTTTCGAAGCAAAAGAGAAAACCATAATTCTGTATTTCGGAAGTCGAGAGAACTAATGTATGCTAAGGAGATAACTTCTGAAGTTTCGAAGTTCAGAACTTTTGAAATGAAAGAATAGATGTGGTGGGGTCAGATGATGTCACTAGGGGTGACAGGGACATTTCTAGGCATGACATGTGCCACCACCTAAGTTGGTAACATCTCTACTATGTTGACCCGGAAGATAAAGAAGTCCGAAAATTCCGAATTCAGGAGATTGGAAGGAGGCAAGCATGAAAACTTCTGGAACCCGAAGCTCCGATGACAGAAGTTCCATAGTGGGTATCAGTTGTTGTATGTTGAGTAGTCTTGGATTGTTGATCCACCCCATTTTGCAAGTTCGTTAGTTCAGAACTCCGAGAGTTGTCGTATTGTGCTTGTAAGATTTTTGAAGCCGTAGGCCCGAAGTCCCGAGTAAGTGCTTACCAATATAGCGCTTGGCCACGGCCCATGGTCACATGGGTTGGGGGATAAGAGAAAGGGGCTAGTGACCAAAACTTGTTTCATAACGAAAGGATCTGCGGGGATTCTTGGTTTATCGAGAATCGTAGAGAATGAATTCTGAACATTTTTATTGAATCAGATTGGTTTATGAATACGGTGGAATTTGTTAAGGACTGATGGTCTGACAAATTTTGGTTGATTTCACATTGTGTTGCAGAGTCAATGATTGTCAGAACCAAACAGAATTGTCACTTATTGCAAAGAAATGAATGAGGCACATAATGCTTCCAGTTCAGAGAATGAAGCTAGAGGAATGGATGTCCATGTGGGAGTTGAAGGATCAAACTCCAATGGGAATGGAGAAGAGATAGATAAGGAGGGAAACATTATGAAGCTCATTGAAAGATTGCAGAAAGATGTCCAACATCATCGAGCAGATAACAAAAAGCTCATGAAAGTCAGGGACCAACAAGGAGAATTCAACCTAAAGTTGATGCGGAGCCTGGAAAGGATAGAAAGGAAATTGGAGAGGGAAAATGACTCCAGTAAATTAGGAAGTCATAGGTTCCTTGACAAGAAGATAAAATCAAGGAGTGTTGGTAGACATCATCATCACTCCCAAGGACACTCCAAGAGGAGGGCACACAGTAGTTCAATCCCATCCCCTACCAGAAAACACCAGAGATCTGGAGTGGATGAATTGAAGGGTGAAATGAACAATATTAAGACTCCTACATTTGATGGAGAACACCATAAGGAGGAAGATGTTGAGACATGGATTCTTGGCATGAGGAAATATTTTCAACTACAGAAATATTCCTCTCATGCAGAAGGAAGAATTGCAATGTATCAACTGAAAGGAAAGGCATCTATGTGGTGGGATCAACTTGTGCAAGTACAACACATTAATGAGAAAAATGTTACTTGGAAGGAATTCAAGAAGTATTTCGAAAAGAAATACTTGACTAAGAGATACTATGACAGAAAGATGAAAGAGTTCTTAGAACTCAAGTTGTGTAGCATGTCCATTGATGAATATGAATGAAGGTTTTTGGAATTGTTGAAGTAAATTCCTTTCATCAAGGATGAGACCGTCAAAATTCAAAGGTATCTGAGTGGAATTCCATATTCCATCGGTGACAAGATCCAATATGATGATCCCAAGACTATGGAAGAAACTATAAGGAGAGAAAAATGCTTATATGAACAACAAGGAGAAAAGCCTATTTTTTGAAGACTTGGGAAGACAAGAAGAGATTCAAGATAGATCAAAGGAAGAAGGGAACTAAGCCACCCTTTTTGAGAAATAGTCCTCAAGGACAACCATCATTTAGAGATACTAGGAAGGATGAAATAAGTGGGCAAATGCCAAGGTAACCACCTATGGAATGTTGGGGTTGTAAAGAAAATCATAGGTACAGAGATTGCCCCCATAGAAATGACAAAGTGAGAGCTATCCACAATGTTCAGCAGGAAGAAACAGTGGAGGACATGGCCAGTAGAATACCAAGGATCTATGCAAACCTGGACAAAAATAAATTTGAATTTCAATCACATATGATTGAAGTGGAAGGTATGATCAACAACCATGCCATTACTATTTTAATTGATTCATGAGCTAGTCATAGTTATATATATCCTAGAATGGTGGAAAGTTTTCATTTTACAAGAAGTAAGCATGGAAAATATTGATTAGTGCAGATAGCTACAGGAGTCAAGAGAAAGGTTGTTGAGTTGGTTAAGTCTTGTCCAGTGGACATGAATGGATTGAGCACAAAGGCTAAATTGAACATCTTACCTTTAGGTTCCTATGACTGTCTAATTGGGATGGATTGGTTGGACCAACACCATGCCATCTTAGACTGTCATAGCAAGGAATTCACTTGCCTAGATAAGGAAGGAAATCGGAGAACAATCCCAGGAATTCCCAGAGCAGTTGTTGTTAGAGAAATCTCAGCAATGCAGGTGAAGCAATGCTACAAGAAAGGCTGCCAATTATTTGCAGCTCATATGGAAGAGGCACCTAAGGATAAGGTGTCAAATATTGAATACCATTCAGTATTAGAGGATTTTGAAGATGTATTCTAGGAGGTACCTGGACTACCCCTAAAGAGAGATATTGATTTCTCTATAAACTTGATGCCTAGAGCAGCTCCAGTGTCAAAAACTCCTTACAGAATGAGTACACCAAAGCTAAAGGAACTGCAATTGCAGCTTGAAGAACTTCTGAATACGGGGTATATACACCCAAGAGTGTCACCTTGGGGTACCCTGCTCCTGTTCATGAAAAAGAAATATGGGACATTGATATTGTGCATCGATTTCAGACAGTTGAACAAAGTTACTATAAAGAACAAGTATACTTTGCCAAGGATCGGTCACCTCTTTGATCAGTTGAAGGATGCTAATATATTTTCAAAAAAAGATCTAAGGTCAGGATACCACTAGGTAAGGATAAAATATGAAGACATCAGCAAGACCTCCTTCAGAACAAGGTATGGTCATTATGAATTCCCAGTGGTGCCTTTTGGGTTATCAATTGCACTCATTGTTTTCATGTGTTTAATGAATGGTGTATTCAAGGAATATCTAGACAAGTTTGTCATATTATTTTTGGATGACATCCTGGTGTATTCCAAGTCGAAGGAAGAGCATGAACAACATCTAAGGATGGTGTTGTGAGTGCTAAGAGATCACCAACTGTATGCCAAATTGAGCAAGTGCTCATTCTATCAAAACAAGATCCATTATTTGGGGCATATCATTTCAAAATATGGGATAGTCGTGGATCCTGAGAAGGTATAATCCATTAGAGAATGGTCAGCATCAAAGAATGTAGCCGAACTCAGATCCTTTATGGATCTAGTTGGCTATTACATGAGGTTCATTGCAGGGTTCTCAAGGATAACTCACCCCATCACTTCCTTTCAAAGGAAGGAGAAGAAATTTCAATGGACAGAGGAGTGTGAGAGAAGTTTCCAGCAATTGAAACAATTGTTAACCAGTGCTCCAATCTTGAGGATTGCAGATCCAAATGAAGATTTTGTAGTGTGTATAGACACATGCAAAGAAGGACTGGGATGAGTCCTCAGCTAGAATGGATTTGTAATATGTTATGAGTCCAAGAAAATGAAAGATCACAAAAAGAACTATGTGACTTGTGATTTTGAGTTGGCATCCATAGTGCATGCTCTAAAGAAATGGGGACATTACCTCATGAGAAAGAGGTTTGAACTAAGGAAAGACCATAACAGTCTGAAGTATCTATTTGATCAGCCAACCTTAAATGCTAGGTAGAGTAGATGGTTGTAATTCCTTTGTGAGTATGAATTTGATATCAAGCATATCAAAGGAAAGGAAAACAAAGTGGTTGATGCACTCAGTAGAAGAGTGCACGAACTACATGCTGCGTCCATTAGCATGTATCACTGATATTAAAGGAAGAATTTCGGAAGTTGCAAATGTATATTTGCAGTACGTGGAATTGGTAGCAAATCTATGGCACGGTAAGATGCTATAGAGAGTGGAACATTATAAATTGGAAGTTGGTGGGACACTCCTGTACAGAAATAGAATGTATGTACCTAATTCTCAGAAATTGAGAATTTTGGTCCTGGAGGAAATGCATAATGTGCCTTATGTTGGGCACCCTAGATATCAGAAAACAGTGGCAGCAGTCAAGAGCTATTACTTTTGGCCAAGCATGAAAAAAGATATTGCAGAATACATCTCTAGATGTATGGAGTGTCAGAAGGTCAAGGATGAGCATAGGCACCCAACAAGGTTGCTACAACCATTTCCCATTCCTGAGTGGAAGTGGGAAGTGGTGACAATGGATTTCATCACAGGATTGCCCAGAACCTGCAAGTAGAATGATTCCATCATGGTGGTGGTAGATAAGATTACGAAAGCTTCCCATGTTATTCCATTGAAGACCACTCACGAGGCAGCTAATGTTGTTGAAATATATATGAGGGAAGTATGATGATTGCACGGTATCCCTAAGACAATTGTGTTTGAAAGAGACCCAAAATTTACCTCCAAGTTTTGGAAGGGGTTATTCAAAGGGTTTGGAATGAATCTGAACTTCAACACTGCTTATCATCCTGAGTCTGATGGCCAGAAAGAGAGGGTGAACCAAGTGATAGAAGATATACTAAGGATGTATGTGATGGAAAACCCATCTAAATGGGAAGACTACCTACACTTGGTAGAATTTGCCTACAACAATGGGTATCAAGCATCATTGAAGATGAGCCCATTTGATGCACTTTATGGAAGAAAGTGCAACACCCCGGTAAGCTGGGATAACCCAACTGATAGAGCAATAATTGGGCCAGAATTTCTCAAGGAAATGGAGGAGAAAATGTTGAAGAATAAACAGAATTTGAAGACTGCCCAAGACAAGCATAAAATTTATGTTGATAAGAATAGAACCCATAGGGAGTTTAAAGTGGGTGATCATGTTTTCTTGAAAGTGAAAACCAACAGAAGTTCCCTGAAACTGGGAAATTGTTCCTAGTTGGCAACCAAATATTGTGGGCCATTTGAAATCCTAGAAAGGATTGGACGAGTTGCATATATGTTTTCATTGCCTACATCCATGACCGTACATAATGTGTTTCATGTTTCATTGCTTAAGAAATATATACATGATGCTAATCATGTTATTGATTGGAATGTGATTCAGGTGGAGAAAGAAGGTGTCTTGCAAGTTCATCTAGTGCGCATATTGGACCAGTAGAGAAAACAACTCCAGAATCAAGCCATAAGGATTGTAAAGGTCCAGTGGACCTGGTACGGTCCTGAGGATGCAACATGGGAGCATGAGGATGCTATGCAGGTAAAATACCCGCATCTTTTTGAAGATTTTGAAAATATTGTTGATGTTGTGTAAATAAGTTGCACTGAGGATAGTGCAAAAAGAAGGGGAGGGGATTGTAATACCCCAAGGATGAGCCCCAGTTGTTTTATGAATTGTAAACATTTTTTGTAGGCTGGTCATCCGAGCAATAATAAGCTTGTGGGATTATGTGTTAGTAGGTCGGAGAGCCTAGGTGTTAAAGGCCAGGAGCCTATTTTGTACATGTAAATATTCATCTCATTAATATAAAAACATCGTTCTGTGTAGACCAACCACTAAGAAAGAGTGATGGGGGACTAAGCTCCACTATGTTGGGTAAGGTAGAGGGGGTTGAGAGGTTGGAAAGAGGGGATAATCCTAAGGGCTTAAGTCCAAGAGAATAATAATTTATTATTATCATTCCAAAAACTGTGTGAAAGGATATGTTTTTATCCTAAGTTCCTGGGGAAATACAAGTGACTTCCAAAGGGAAAGGGATGTGCTTCATGAGCGACAGGTGTCGGCTCAGGCACATGTAGACTTAAGGGGGAAATTCTTGTTGTTGTCGCACTCATGCAGACACTCACGCACACACAGGGGAGAAAAATGATCACGTAGGGGGAGGGTTCACACCTAGAGTTTGGCTCATGCTTGCATCATATTGGCTAGGCTAGACCAGTCTTCCATGTTTTCTCCTCACGAGTTCACTCACACATTGATAAAGACTACAGCCATCCATTTTCTTCCATTGTTGAACCCATGACCATTTTCACCTCTGTAATTTGCTGATTCATCCCTTGCCTCACCCGACTTAGCCACTATGGTTGAAGAAGTAGGTTGTCGGGCCTGTGAGCGACTCTCTCTCCAGGTGAGAGAGGTGGTTGTGTATTGAAGAGGTAGGTTGTTAGGCCTCTGAGCAAATCTCTCTAGGTGAGAGAGTGTGCTGAGGAGGCGATTTCTCCTAGAAGGAGTCTCGTAGCTTCTACAGAGCTCTAAGAATTCTGGTCCGGTCTGTTGCTGAAGCCCAAGGTAAGGGAGGTAGAGCAGTTGATGGATTGTTTGACAGTGAAGGTGTATACTCCTGGGGTGGGACAGACATGTGGGGAATGAGAGTCTGTGAGCAGTGGGCGTAAGTGGCTCCTAGGAGAGATTCCTTCCTCTTAAATGTGTGACTTTCATGTTGACCTTGACTAGCCTAGGAATCCCTTTCCCGGTGGATTTTAGTCCCATATCGGGGGTGACTTGCTATTGAGAGTGATGAGTAGTGTGGTCTAAGGCTAGGAGGTTCGTGGAAGGTTTGCACCTAGTTGGTGGTTTTACTCTAGTTAAAAGATAAGTATCATTTTCGTGCTTAATTACATATGTTATGCATGACTCTGATTGTTAAATGTTATAATGTATTCTAATTGCATGTTTGAATTACTATTAATCTCATTTGAGTTTGTATGGTAGCATTAACTCTGTGTTATCTGTTTTGAATTCATTAGAAATGCATGTTATATATATATATATATATATATGTTCCTCTTTGTTGTTGCCCGACCTGTTGGTGGTCGGGGACATTACAAATTGGTGTCAAATCTAAGTCAAGTGTCAGAGTAGTGGAGTTTCCCGACTTGTTGGTGGCTAAGGATGTTACATGAAGGATGAACCTCCCAGCCATAGGAACTGCTATTCCTTTTCTCTCAAGAACATGCCACCCCTGAGTTGAGGCTATGAGTCCAGAAGGATATCTAACCCTCTTGGCTTCCCACTCTCCACACATGACAACCCCAAAACTTAGGTTCTACTCCTACAACATTTCTAATCCTCCATGTCTCTCTTCCCCACAACCTGCACTACCCAAGGAATGTACCCCCTTCCTTTCTCACATTCCCTCAGGATATACCAGTCATTTATCATGGCCTCTAGTGCACTCATTTGGCTAGGAATATCTTAGTTGGGGACTCTAGGAACTCTTAGCCTCTTCAGGAGTTCTCAGAGCAATGTTCACATGGCTCTTGAGTCATTTCCTCAACAGGAAAACACACTACATGATTACAACCCATTTTGTAGACACACATGCCTCTTTTATAGCATAAACACATACCAATAATGGTTTCCTTCAAGCACATCATGGCTGGTGCTCCTCCCAACACTCAACTCCTCTCTTGCTACCCAAAATCTACAAGTAAAAACTGCTCTCCATGAAAAAACGTTGTTGTCCAAAAATCCCCCCCTTGTCCATATGAATTTATCCTCTTTCTTTACTTGTTTGAATTGACTTACATTCTTACCCAAGTTGATTTTACTCATGCCCATACCCTCAATAACTCTGGGATGTGACTCCTCACACCCATCCTCTTACATGAATTCAATGATTGGCTTTAGGAATAGGAAACAACAAATAGAAGGTTTATACACAATGATAATAATAATTCAGGAATGTGGGTTGGATTAATACCCATGAATATTCCCCCTTGGACCCCTCTCTCTTTTGGAATCATAACCCCCCATTATTTCCATCGCTCTCGTACCACAACCAACAATTATTAATTTTATTAATTATTTCAATGTTCATAATATACAATTTGTCCCTTGACCACATTAATCAATACGAGTTCTTCTCCCAAAAAATATCATCTCACTAGCCTAATTCACATTTATATAATTACATTCTAATTCATGTGAATTAAAACTAGGGATGTTACAGGGAGATACATGGAATGCCTAAGACAATAGTTTCATACAAATATCCAAAATTCACTTCCAATTTTCGAAAAGGTTTGTTTAAAGGCATTGGGACAAATCATAATCTAATTCTCATCATAGTGTATCACCCAGAGTCAGATGAGAAAGAAAATAGGACTAACATAATCGTTGAGTACATGCTTAGAATGCATTTGATGGACTAGTCATCAAAGTGGGAAGATTATATTTAGTTGGTTGAATTTTCTTATAATAATGGGTATCGAGACTCATTAAACATGATCCCATTTGAATCATTATATGGAAATAAGTGTAATTGATCTAGGAAGAAATCGGTGGCCACCGACCTATTCCACTATCTCAAAACAAAGGTTTCCACCTAGGAAACTTTTCTACAGTTTTTTTGGGTCCTAAACTTTCGGGTCCATTTTGAGGCTCTAAAAAACATTTTTTGGGTGTGGCATAGTCACACTATAGGCTTTAGCCAAAGTGTGACAACAACATGTGTAGTCCTTAGATATTTCTTTCCAATGATCTATCGTGTGCCTAAAAAAAAGATCGTATGCAAAAGTTACGACCCCAGGAAGTTGATGTACCAACTTACCCCATCGGGGCCCCACAAAACTTTTGGCGCTTCATCTCCTAGGGTTAGGTTTTTGAATGTTTAGGATTTTCTCATTGATTTATGTTAAAAAGACCTTTGCAGCCTCATTGTAACCATCTTCTTGCAAATGAGTGTAGCCATCACATCTCTTCTCAGAGATAAGCTGCCACCATTCTAGCGAGTTCATTCACTCTATAATTTTATAGTTTTTGTATATTTCTTTCATTAATAAAAATTGTGCATTATGTACCTCTATGTTTCTGGCCATATATTTCTATATTTACTTTTATGTTTTTTCCTTCATTTCGTTCTCAAAATTATCAGGATCAATGGTATCAAAGTAGGCTACTCGTTGTTTCTTAGTGCATGTGCCCTACGAGGTTAGGGTGTAGAGAGTTGGGTATCGAGCTAGTTCCTCTTGAGTACAACCACTCCCACTAGCCCAAGTGGCCTCCCATGGCGAAAGAAAAGAGAGACGAGGGATCACAAGATCCCATCAAGTTGTTTCTTGTGGAATCCCTTACGCAACAGAGGAATGAGATGTTGGAGAATTTTTCCCAAATCCTTCAATGATTTTCGATAATAGAAGGTGGGTCTTCATCAAGCAGTCACTTTGGATATGATGCTCCATTCAAGGTACAAGTTAATTTTTATATTCCCATATTTGAAGATTAGATCGATGCAGATGCTTTGGAAAAGTGGTTAAATATGCTAGAAGGTTATTTCTCTATCCAAAAAATTTCCGACACAAAAAATATCACCTTTGCGCTCCTTAAGGCCCTCCCCCATGTCAAACATTGGTGGGAAACTTACTAGGAGAAAAATTCCACAGAGGATTATGGAATATTTGGGGCCGAGCCCACTTGGTATTTTTTTATGGTTGCGGTCAAGGAGAAATATTACCCCATGGGAAATTATGACGACTAGTATATGAGATGAACCATGCTGCATCAAGAGAGGGGCCAAACAGTGCCGAAGTTCACAAATATATTCCATACCTTGCATACCAAGCTAGGTATAAAAGACTTTGGGAGACATATGGTTCTAAAATACCATGGGTCTCTACATACGTACATCCAAACTGAAATGGAGTTTATGGATATCTCATCATTGGGAGTCTCTTATCAATATGCTGTCAAAATTGAGAAGAAATTTAAGCAGCAGAACCCGCGAGAATTTGGGTCTACAAATATGCAACAACCAAAGTATGGTAAAGGAAGCCCTAATTCATAGAATATCCAACTTCAAGACAACCAGTCCAAGTTGTAGGAGAAGAAGAGCAACAGGAAGACAAAGAAGGACACTTGGAAGTGGTGCAACTTCTACAAAATCCCTTAGCACAACACCAATGAATGTCGCTCGAAACAGACATTGGTAGCTAAGCTCAAAGAAATATATCCAAGCCCTGAATCAGACTCTGATTTAGAAAATAATAAAAGGAGACAGATAATTGATGCAGAACCCACTGCTACTGTCATGACCACAACAATCCAACCAGAAGAGCCATAAGATCTTGAGGAGGGGGAGCACCTCTTTCAGTCACAGATGTGGGTGAAGGGTACCCCAATGCATTTTATTATTTATAGAGGAAGCCAAAAGAACCTAATCTCAAAAGAGTTCATCAAGAAGTTGTATTTGCTGACAACACCACACCCATAACCATACAACATTGTGTGGCTTTGCAAGGGTCAAGATCTTCATGTTAGCCAACAATCTCTCCTGTCCTACGACATCAATCCCTTCAAGTATGAGTTACTTTGTGATGTTTCCCCAGAATAATTCTGTGATGTTATGTTAGGCCAGCCATATATGTGGAAGCATCATGTTTTTTATGAGTATTGACCCCATAGCATCATTGTTACTTTGGGGTTCTACTATACAGGATACCAGAGGTAGTCCTGACTATTGTCCCGAAAAAACAGTGCCACAAAGTAATCTCTCATACTGAAAAGTTTATCCTCTTCACAATCTAGGCATAAGGTGAATAGAAGGACACTATAACCACTACAAACTCGTCCCAATACCTTTCTATCCAACAACAACAAATTGTAGAAGAGCACAAAAATATTATTGCGTCACCTACGGGGATACCTCCACACTGCCAAATCCATCAAAGTTACACCATATAACTTCATACTCCTCATATTGCATCTTCACCAATAGAATCCTCCCACACTCAGGTAGATCATGCAACTAGATCAGTTGAACGAATCCAACCCCTCCAACAACAGGTTCATAACAACCTTCAACAAGCTAAGCAGGACAACTTCTTTAGCAAAAGCTTCCCCATATTCTATGAAAACTTGACACAATGGAGAACATTGGTTCCTAAGGGGGGAAGAATGATCTAGGTAGAAATCTGTGGCCACCGACCTATTCCACTGGCTCAAAACAAGGGTTTCCACCTTGGAATCTTTTCTACATTTGTTTGGGTCCTAAACTTCTGGGGTCGTTTTGAGGCCCTAAAAAACGTTTTTTGGGCATGGTACAGTCACATTGTAGGATTTAGATAGACTGTGATGGTATCATGTGTATTCCTTGGAAATTTATTTCCAACTAGCTATCGTGTGCCTAAAATGAAGATTGTATGCAAAATTTATGACCCAGGGAAGTTGATGTACCAACTTACCCCATCGAGGCCCACATGACTTTTGGCACTTCATCTTCTAGGGTTAGGTTTTTGGATGTTTAGGGTTTTCTCATTTATGATTTATGTTAAAAATGTCTTTGGAGACTCATTGTAACCATCTTCTTGCGAATGAGCATAGCCATCACATCTCTTCTTAAAGATAAGTTGCCACCATTCTAACGAGTTCATTCACTCTGTAATTTTATAGTTTTTGTACATTTCTTTCATTAATAAAAATTGTGCATTACTATATCTCTGTGTTTCTAGTAATATATATGTGTATTTAATTTTTATATTTCCGCCTTCATTTCATTCTCAAAATAATATAGATCAGTAACACCAATGAGTTGGGATAATCCAACGGATAGAGTGGTTACTAGGCTAGATTTGTTGAAAGGAATGGAAGAGAAAATGGAAAAGATCGAGAAAATTTAAAGGATGCCCATGACAAGAAGAAAATTTATGCAGACAAGAACAAAGTTTTCAAAGATTCTAAATTAGGCAGAACATGTGTTTCTGAAATTGAAATCAAAGAGAAGTTTGTTGAGATTAGGAAGTTTCCCAAAATTGGCAGCATGATTTTGTAGACCTTTTGAAATCTTAGAAAATATAGGGCCAGTTGCATACATGATAGCATTTCCTGCATTCATGAGAGTGCATAATTTATTTTATGTGTCATTTTTAAAGATGTGCTTGACCCTAACCACATAATTGTTTTGAATGTGATCCAGGTGGAACATGAAGGGGATTTTCGGGTGGAACCAATACGCATCTTGGACCAGAAATTTAAAGTGCTCAGGAACAAATCCATATGGATGGTAACAATTCAATTTACTTGCTATAGTTTTGAAAATGCAACATGGGAGCACAAAGAAAACATGTGGAAATAATACCCACAAATTTTTATCAATTTTGAAGAAAACATAATGCAAGACCCCATTTTGAGCAACTAGAGTTCTAGAATCACATCTCTGAATCCTAACCAAACTGTGTTGGCATCCCTAAAAAATGAATGGTACAACCTAATGAAATAAGAACAATGAAGGGGGTACATTCCTTGGGTCAATGGGTTGAGATGAATATGAGACTTTGGTTAAAACTGTTGTTGGAGTTTTAAAATTGCATAATTATATTTCCTAAAGTATTGTGATGTAAAATTGTATATATATGTATATGGTCATAGTGTGCACTGAGGAAAATGCACAATTGTAGGGGAGGGGGAATGTAAATTCCCTGCTGTAATCCCCAATTTAATTAATGCTTAATGTAGGTATAATGTGTGGCTACAGCCAAATGATGTATATGTGAAATGTATTTCTAAGTTTTAATAATAAAATGTGATTCCAACTACTTGGGGATATGGACAAAGATGGGGGATGAATTAATCCACAAGAGAGAGGAGGTTATAGGAGAATGTCTAAGAGATGGGTCTAAGGGGGAATTACCCATGTCTATTAATTCCACCCACATTCCTGAATTTTATTATTATTATGTATTAAACTTCTATTTTATTATTGAGTGTCCTCAAATCCAATCATTAAATGCATGTAAAAGGTTGGGTGTGAGAAGTCACCTCCCATAGTTATTGAGAGCATGGGGGATAAGTAAAATCATCTTGGGAAAGTGTGCGAGTCAAGCAAGCAATCCAAAGGAGAGGAGATTTGTATGGGGAATTACAACATTTTTAAACATTCAGTTTTGGGGCATGAACAACAAGTAGAGAGCAGAAAACAAGAGCTTAGAGATGAAGCAACCATGGAGGGTGAATTATAGAGCATGATGGAGCATTTTTGGAGCGTTTTGGAAATAAATATTGAAGAAACCAGTGAAGGGGTTCATTCCTTGGGTTGGGATAGTCGAGAGGAAGAGAGATGGTGGAAAATCAGGATAGTTGTAGGAGAATACCAGTTTGTTGTGGGATTTCTAAATTGTGAGTGGATAAAGAGAGACCACCTTTTTTTGTGGATTGCTAGCCCTAGCTTGGGGTGACATGTTGTTGATATTTGTAGCAGAAAGTCTATGAATGGGTGGAATGTCCATCCCAAGCAACTAGTCGCACAACTATTTTGAAAGATAAGTGTTTTATCTCGTTGTTTTGTTATTCTATGTGTTTAATTGTTATGCTTTTATTTTGTGTATGAGAACGGTTTTACATGCTATTGTGTGACTTATTAGCTACATTCATGCTTGTTTAAAAATGTTGTAGATGTATTTACTAAATGGTATAAGAAAATAGTTAAATCTGTATGTAATCCATAGCTTATAAGCTACATGAAATTAATTAGCAGAAGTTTTAATTTTTATGAGTATTCCGCATGTAATGGACCTTAGTTGGGCTACGGGGACATTACATCATCAAATAATTGATACTATTTTATGACATTTTGGACGATACCTCTATGTACCAATTCTATGATAATCTTAAAAGAGTGAAGAGTTCAACCATTGAATGTGGCAAGAAAAAGTTGGAATTTGTTAATTGGATAAATGATGTATTTCATATGTTTACCTCTCTTTGCTAATAAATGGCTCATCCACCATGTTCTTCTCTCCCACAATATTTCTAAGGTAGGGATTCCCCTCATGCCCTCTTCTCTTCTGATGGTGATATAAATTTTGAGTAGGACATTGATTCATGAAATATCCAATGGAGGATTATAAGGAAATAATATTAGAAGGGACCTAATTATAGATCATTTATTGTTTTCAGATGATGATATTGTATTTGGTGACGATCCCCTTAGAAATGTACATAGTTTTCATCGGGCATTGAAGATATATTGGAAATCAACTGGATCAAAGATTAACAATGATAAATACTCTATATCTTATCATAAGACAATCCCTAAGAAAGAGAGATCCATTCAAGATGTACTGCCCATCCAAGTTAGTGATTTCAATAAGGGAATCAAGTACATTGAATTTGAGTTACAATTTAATGAATATGGGTACAAAGATTGCCTCTATCTCTATAACAATATTGAGAGAATAATTTTGTCATGATGCATGACATGGTTATCTATTGGTGATATGTTTAATATGTTTAAAGCAATACTACAATCCATACCTATATATTTGAACTCCTTGGCATATATACTAAAACAAATACTGAAACAAATCAAGAAAAAGGTCTTAAACTTCCTTTGGACATGCAAAAAAGATAAGGAAAGAATCCCTTTAGTCGCATGGGATATATTGGCCATGCCTAAGAAGATGGGGGGTTGATGATTTCCCTTTAGTCGCATGGGATATATTGGCCATGCCTAAGAAGATGGGGGGTTGATGATTTGAAAGACATATACCATTTGAAAATATTTAGCTACAAAAAATATCTATAGATTTATCTCAAGTAATGACTTAAGGAAGAAAGGCATGGTGTAGAAGTACATTAAACCCATTTTCATTGAGGAGTGGATTAGGAAGCCAACTAAAAGTGTGCAAATTCAACTATAATTTGGAAGTCACTAATTCTTTGTTTTCCTCTAAAGGGAGTTACATGGCATTGAATTTTGGGCATGGGAGGATGATTTATATTGGGGTTGATCCTTATATAGGAAAGAGAGAATACTCAATATAACTAAATCTATACTAAATAGCATTATATAGCATAAAATTCTAACAATAACACAATTTACACTCAAACCCATCAACACAACAATGTGGAAAGAGGGATAGAAAATTTCAAGGGAGTTAAATCTAGGTGGTGAACAAGCTATGGAGTACAATAGATTCACCCAAAATTTGGATTCTTGCTTCATCAAGATAAGATCTTAAGATGTTATTCTTTAATGGTCAAAGAATTGTGTTGGAGGTAAGTATATTGCATACCTTATATATATATATATATATATATATATATATATATATATATATATATATATATATATATATATAT
>ML794802.1:173850-224832 GCA_009831015.1 Picea engelmannii | reverse complement strand
TATCCTGGAAACCCAAATGGGAAAACCAACATTCATTGAGCATATTTCTCCTTTTTTCTTATTCATTCAATGAATAAAGAGTTACATGACTAACCTTGGTATACGCCTAAGACACAATCACCATCATATTCTCTTGCTTTACACAAGAAAAACCCTACAACCAATTCAACGTACATCTACATCACCAACAACTTGTAAAGATTAATCAACATGAACACCAACTTAATAAAATTACAACACACCTTACTTGTAGGCTTTACATCATGTAAGACCCTAAATCATGGCACCCAAAAATGGTTACATATCCATATAGATAATTGGATACAAATCTCGTGGTGAATCTCAAGATTTTGTTATAGTCGAATTTAGTCGGTTTACCATTCGACCCTGAATCGATCTTCAATCAGTTTCCACTTGAACTCCTATCGACCACTTCAAATTCAACTTACCCTTCAATCACTTCAAATTCAAATTAACCATCAAATCGAATTGACTCATCAGTCAAATTATCCCTAGTCGATCCACCTTGACTACACAGTTAGATGACTATTCTTCCACTGTAAAGAATAAAACAACCCAACATTATTCAACTTCTTTTCTTCTTCGCTGATACAGGAAAACATGAATATATATTCACTGACCCAAGGAAACAATTCCCATTGCTTCTATGCTTCCATGAGTGGTTTCCACATATTCATCTTTGGTTGTCAACAAGGCTATGACCACATGTCGCTTACTCATCCAAATGATTCCTCCACTAAACATATTGAACACATATCCATTGGTAAACCTTCGTCAATCTAGATATCCAACCCAGTTAGCATCGACAAAACCATGTACATTTACTTCACTGTAAGACTCATGTTTCCATTGGTAGAATATAACATAATTTTTTGTTCCACACAAATACCTGAACACTCTCTTGATAGAAGACCAGTGCTCTTTTCCAAGTGTTTCCATGTATCTTCTCAATACTCCCATTGCATGAGAAATGTTTGGTCGAGTGAAAACCATACATCAGAATCAAAACAATATTTTCATAGGGAACATGTGTCATTTCCTCCATTTATTCCCATGTCTTTAGACACTATTCAATAATTAGCTTTGCTCCCATGAGAATCAATACCTTAACTGGTTTTCAATCCTACATGTTGAAATGATTTAAGAATGGTTCAATGTACTACCTCTGGTTCAACCAAATCTTTCTAATTTCTCGATCTTTAATGATATTCATTCCTAGAATGATTTTTTCTCCACCAAGATACTTCATGTCGAAAGAAAATGACGCTTGAAAACTTTCACACACTAGGAAACTTAGGAAATTCCCTCACATGGGGGGGGCAACTAATCCTAGAGCCTATAAACGAAGTGGCCAATGTCAAGGCCATTGATTATGACCAAAATAGATAAGTAGTTGTCAAGAGGACTAGTAAAAAGAGAAGAATCAACTTGGACAACGCTGTGATGATCACCACAGAAGAAACCTTGCTAGATGCAAGACATTCCAGGGTAAGTGAATTTCTAGGAGCTTTAATAGCTATATCCAGTGCCACCATAGACATAGCAACGGAATATGAATGAGAAGATGAATCCATGAGGAAAAAATTGGCACACCTGAGGCGTTAGGTGGAATACTATCAAGATTCCACCCAAGCAGTAAGGTTTATGAAGATTGAATTCACAAAAAATTATAGTCAGTTTAAGTCGTATAGGGAGGTATTTATGACCAAGATTGTTGGATTTCAAGAAGAAACCTTACTGGGCCTCGTAGCATATAAGGAAATGATGATATGGTTCAATAAAGAGAGTCAAGTATCAGAACAAATTGAATATATTAGAGAGATCCATAAAGGCAAAGGCGGAGATGAACATGGCATTAGGATGCTTGCAGAGGAGATTTTATCCAGATTCAGAGTAGCTGCAGAATATTAGGTACAACTGGTAAAAGAACCATAGATAAAAATGTAAGAAATATGGGAGGAGTGTCTCAGAAATTGGGACCACATTAATTAGAAAATGATATGTCTTCAGCTCCCAAAATTCGGCTCCCCAAATGAATTCATCGACTTGTACATCAAAGTGCGACGATTTATTGAGTTAGAGCACGAGTTTGAAGCTAATGTTTGGGAGATTCAGAAGATCAACAAGGGACATGTTAAAGGACTCATCGATGGGCCGATAGGGACAACATGGGTCCTACAACATATAGGATCCGAGCTCGATAGATTCAGAGACCGGGAAATGGAGATGAAGGATAGGATGAGCATGTCGATGGAGCAACACTGATTCCTGTATTTACACATTTGTGAATATATTTTCTCCAAATGGTCAGAATATGAAAGAGCGAACCCTATGAGTTAACAGAAGTTCACTGATAGTTTCCATGTGGAGATGATCCACTTTTTTTAGTTTTATCTCTTGTTTAACAAGCGTTAGTAATAAGTTTTTGCATGAAGTTTTGATATAAGTAAAGAGGTCGACCTCATTTTGAGGGGTTGACATTTTGTAATAGTGGAGTATTAGACAAAGAGCTATTTTTAAGTTTAATTTTGAAGCTCGTATAGAGCCGAAGACGATTCTTTCCAAAGCTCGTGGATCAACTCAATTTGTGGATTGTTCTGCTTTGTTGATTGACTACTACAAGCAGTTTTAGTAAGACAATAATCGTGTTTTGAGTTACATTGAAACGTTACATTCATTAGATGTATATTGGCGTGAATGTGATGGTGTTACTAAATTGTGTTATACAATAACTTGAATTATTTTTCGTTATCTGTCATTTCTACAAATACTTTCCTTTTCTTAGATGATATTTGTCGATTAATCAAAAAGGAAATACAATTTTTTTGATATTTATTAAAAAATGGTGTCATATACATGTTGTTGGTAGGAGTTTAGCCTAAGCCTAGCCTTTCTTAAAAATGCATTCATTGAAATTTTAATAAATGTGTTGGGTATGTGTTATATTCTTTGCATGTGTGTGTGTGTGGGTGCGTCAGATATGACAACTGCGTCTGATGATCCCTTCACCTAGAGCTCTGCCGTTGCGCCGGGTGCTTCCTAGGGGGGTCCTAGGGGGGGAAGGTATGCCCCCCCTTGGTTACGCACAGCGTTCGGCACTGTGCGATAGGCCGGGGCAACGCCCCGAATTTTTTTTTTTTGGCGGTTTTTGCTATTTTTAGCGGATTTTGCTATTTTTAGCTGATTTGTAAATTAATCCCGGATTAAGGGATTAGGGTTTTGGTATCTACGAAATACCTAAAAACATTGTATATATTGTATGGTGAATGGTGAAATTTGATATAATGAAAATAAGAAAGGTTTTCCCAGTTGAGGATTTCCGGTAAAAATCTCTGTGTAATCTGTGTATGAGCCATTGATTAATTTCTATATTGCTTAAGAATCTATATGCATTTCTTTACTTCGCAGGTTTAAAACTTACAAAATGAGCCTATAAAGAAACAAAAAATAGTCTATCTGATAACATAGTAAAATCCCGTCAAAACTTGTTGGACCATATGTCTGGAGAATCACGTTACCTCAAACAGGGAAGAGTCGAATTGGGATTCATCTCTGGGCATGATTCCTACTGTTGAGTTGAATGGAATTTTGACCCCTCAACACGATAGCACCACTTTTAATTTGGGGGTTGATTTTGGTGTTTTTTAGCCAAAAACATTGTGTGATTTCAAACAAGTTGCAATTTTAACCACCTCCCAAAAAAATGGTGCTACCGGTAGCACCGCTTTTTAATTTTGGGGTTGATTTTGGAGTTTTTTACCCAAAAATATGATATTTTTGGGCGAGAGTTCTCATTTTGAGGTCACAGTTCTTGTTAAGTTAGTAACTTTGTTTCTTGTGTTGTGCATCACAACTCTTCATGTACACAGTTCTCTTCTAGTACATTTTTTGTTGCAGGTTTAACTTCTTCAAACATGGGGGCTTCTTATAACACCCTCTACATCGTGCATTGAAAGTATTCGTGTGTGTGGGATTCTTCCAACACTCTTTGCACTGTGCACTACAATTCTTCATGTGCGTTGTCCTATTACAATGCTTTATGTGTGTCATGTAGGAATTGCTTTTGTTGCATGGCGTCAAATTCAGGAGATGGTTGCACTTATTTTCTAATATTTCCCTCTACATTTTAACCTGAACTTTCTCCTCATTCTAGGTTGGCTCCCTTACAAATGCCTCCTTGGGTTACCACATGTACGTCCACTTCTTATTTCGGCTCCTGTCCTTCGCGTGGATCAATAGTCATCGTATTACAGTGTCTCGTCTTCTCTTCCCATTTGGCCAATATCTTTGGGAAATCCTCAATGACATGGTTTGGACCATGGAAATATTCAGAGAGTCTGCACATCTTGGTACAAAATCATGACAAGTGGACTATTTTTCCAGAGTTAAAATAGGTAGGTGGTCTTCCTCCGCCACCACTGTATCCTCTTCCTCTTTCATATCCTCCTCATTGGCCTCCTTGGTAGCCTCCTTTGTTAAATCCTCCCCAATCGAATCCTTCGTGGTATCCACCCTTATATTCTTCTTGGACTCGAAAAGCCTTTGAAGTGTACTCTTTCATTAGCTGCGGGGACCAACAATTGTTCACATCATGTCCTATGGATTTGAAAAAATCATAGAATGGAGGTGGATGGTCTTTTGATATTTATACAACGCTAGACAACGGGTAGGTATATGACTCCATTTTCTATATATCTCACACCACTATGTATATGGTCTTGTTGAAAATGGATTCGGTGCATCCATTGTTGTGTAACTTCCTAGCGTAGGACACTCGTTCCTATGGTGACCTTCATTGCAACACGTAGTACACCAAACATTCTCGTGCACCACCTTAGCCTTTTCCATATCTTACAGTTGCATGGTGAGGGTCGCAAGACGAGATTGTATATGTTCCATCTCTACCAATGTTTCACCACCTCATGGTGTGGCCTTTAAATGCATTGCAATTTCCACGACCTCCGCTTGGGTCGTCACCTTCTGTTGGGTGAGTGAGACTCAAATATGTGGTAGGATTCCATCGATAAAACATGCTCTATGTTGGACATCTTGGAGTTGAAATTTTAGTCTTTCCAACAGAATCTTGAACCATTGGTCATAATCCCACATAGTTTATTTGGATAGTTGGTTGATATCTTTGACCTATGTTATACATTGTGATTATGACTTAGGCTTCTGAAAATCACTAAGTAGATCTTTCTTTTTCTTTGCGAGGGACCTTTCTTGTCCCACCAACACAACACCGATTAATGTCACTCGAAACAATCATTGGTGGTAGAGGTCAAAGACAAGGAGCCTAACCTTGATTCAGAATCTGATCTAGAAAATAATGAAATAAGAATGATCATTGACGTAGACCCCACTACTATTGTTGCAAACGCAACAATTAAACCAGAAGAACCATTAGATCCTAAAGAGGGGGAGAACCTCTTCCATTCACAGATGTGGGTGAAGGGGGCCCCATTACATTTCATTGTTGATAGCAGCAACCAGAAGAACCTCATCTCAGCTGAGGCCATCAAACAGTAGGGTTGTCAACAACACCACACCCGTAACCATACAACATCGAGTGGCTTCACCAAGGATGAGATCTCTATTTTAGTCAATAGTTCTGCCTATCCTATGGAATCCATCCCTTCAAGGATGAGGTAGTGTGTGATGTTTCCCCTCTTGATGTCTTTGATGTTGTGTTGGGATAACCATATATGTGGAAACATCATGTTATTTATGAGTCTCAACCTCGTAGTGTCATTATTACTCTGGGGGGTCAGCTTTACAGGATACTAGAGGTATTTCCAACTATTTTTCCACCAAAATAGTTCTGCAAAGTAATCTCTCATACTGTAAAATTCAGCCTCTTCATAGACTATTTAAAGGATGCAAAGAAGACCACTACAACCGTTGCATCCTCAACACCTTCTATCCAATAGAAAAATATTATAGAAGAGAAATAATATATTGTTTCTTCACCTACGATGGTGCCTACACAATGCCCCGTCAAGCCCATAGAAAATAGGTTGGTGGAACATATTCAACTCCACCAGCAATAGGGTCGTGACAACCTTCCACAGACCAAGCAATGCAACTTCTCCAACAAGGCACGTAGCTCACCAAGATTCAGATTAAAAAAACGCTTTCTCTTCTTCTCTGAGGACTCAATGAAATGGAGACCATTGATTCCTAAGGGGGGAGGACTGATCCAGGTGGATATTGGTGGCCACCCACATGTTCCAAATTCCAACTAGCTCATCTTGACAGTTTCGATTTCAACATGTTTCTCTATAATGAGGGAATTTCTTTGTAATTGTGGGTTCTGCACTTCTAGGGTTGTCATGAATCCCTACACAACATTGAGGTGGATAATGGTGGTTGAACACCTATTCCAACTAGCTTATTTTAGAATTTTTCATGTCAGTACATATTTTTGTACTTCCAGGGCTATTTTGGGGCCCTAAACAATGTTTTCTTGGCTTTCCACAATCAAACTGTAGACAGATTTAGAGTTTAATGGCATAATGCGTAGTTCTCTAAAATACCTTTCCAAGAGGATATTACACACCTAAAACAAGTATCGTATGAAAAAGTTACGACCATGAGAAGTTGATGTACTAACTTACCCCAACGAGGCCCACATGACTTTTGGCACTTCATCTGCTAGGGTTAGGTTTTTGGATGTCTGGGGTTTTTACATTCATGTTTATTATAAAAATGCCTTCAGAGCCTCATTATACTCATCTTCTTGTGAATGAGCATAGCCATCACATCTCTTCTTAGAGATAAATCTTCCACCATTCTAGCGAGTCTTGCACTCTGTATTTTTACAGTCTCTATACATTTATTTCATTAATAGAAATCATGTATTGTTGTATTTCTTTGTTTCTAGAAATATTTATTTATATTTCATTGTAATATCTCTACTTTCATTTCATTCCAAAAATAATATGGATCACTCTTAGCTGGGAACTGAAGGGAAAATTGTTTCTAGGAAAACTATCAACAAACCAACAACAACCACTTGTTTTTTTAGTTCAACTCACCCAGGAGTTTACTCTTCAGGACTGGCAACCTGACTCTTCAGTTTTCTAGCTCCAATTAACTCCAATTACTCTCCATCTTTCTCTATAATTCACTCTCCATGATTTCTTCAGCTTCAATATCTGTTTATTTATCTTTCCCTACTCTCATGCACAAAACTTGACTAACTAAAACTCTTCTCCCCTAACCCATATGAATTTCCTCTCTTTGGATTTCCTTTCTTCACTCACTCTCTTTCCCAATATGATTGTACTCAACCCCCATGTTCCCAATAACTTTTGTATGTGACCACTCACGCCCACCCTCTTACATGTATTCAATTATTGGGTTTGGGAACAATCAATCAGAAATGGGAAGGTTCATATACAAATATCAATTTTAGGAAAATGGGTTAAATTAATATACATGGGTAACTTGCCCCTTGGACCCCTCTTGGCCATTATCCTAGACACTCCCCTCTCTTGTGAATTAATTAATCCCCCATCTCTTGTCTATGTACCCTTAGTATCTGGCATCACATTTTATTAATAAAGCAAAGAAATACAATTCACATATTACATCGCTTAGTCGTAGCCACATATTATATCTACATAAGGATTGATTAAACTGGAGATTATAGTGGGGATGCCACAATATTGGTCCCAAACTAATGATTCTTGGGTTCCCCATACATAGTTAATTTGTATCTGTCTCTTTATCCACTCATCCAGTAAACAAATAAATTCAACAAAGAAAATTTCATGTAAATATGTATAGATGTACCTTCATTTCCAGTGTTCAAGGTTAATCTGTAGGTTCTTGGTCTCTCATCATGTGAACTCATCTTCCTTCTTAGAGAGAAAATATTTTATCTCCTTCTTGGAAGGTTTCCACCTCATTTCCTTTCTGCTACATAGTATAAAATATTAAGTCCCAACAACATAACCAATTTTTGGCTTTAAGAGGGGGTTTCATACCCAAGGTTCATGAGGCTTGATCAACAAGTATCCCATAGGAATCGACATAATCAATATTCAAGGACTAAAGAAGGTCTGACTTGAGACTCCATGAGAATCACAGAGACCTTAGGATTTATGCAAGGTGCGAAGGAAGAGAAGATACATGAAACATTCATCACATAACCATGTAATCATTCACAACTACCATAATATTACTAGGACTAATAATACAAAACATACATACATTCAGACCACGACTCATCAGATGTAGAGATAAACATGCTTCAATATTTATTCATTAAACTAAAAGGAATTCAAATACATTTCCATACATAAAGGTCGAAGCCTACTCCAGATGCATTCACAACAAAACATAGATAAACCATGCACTCATATCTCCTTTCTTTCTCCTATTCTCACACATAATATCTCTAAATATAACAACCACTGATAAAAAGTTGAACTGGAGCTCTAACTCTTTTATACCTCACATACAATAACATACTGAAATCACTCCTAGAAAACAAAAACTCAACCCTTACCTTCCTGTATGCATCCCCCTTATGTTTGTTGGAGCATGGAAATCATAACAAACTTGTCAACTCATCCTCAACCTCGAACTTGACTATTCAGTTTGTTACAAAACTAGTTACAATGATTACGGAATACTTCGAGAATTCAACCTACATGTGATCTCTTCAAGTCCTTGCACAAAGTACAAACCAGGTTGGTGCGCGCAGTAGATCCTGGGTTGGCACATGTGCTAAAACTTGACACATTGTGGTGAATCTTATTGGGTGTGCATGCAATGTTGACTTATGGCATGCATGCAGTTTGTTAAACCTTAGGGTGCTAATAGTGAGCATGATAAAAAAAATGTGAACTATAAAAGATATATCTTATAGTTCTTTTTCCAATTCAAGTGAATCAATGAAGGAGGCTATTAACAATTAAACATGAAAATAACATCTTATTCATAGTTTTTATGTATATGAGTGACCTCCAACAATATGATCTCCACCAATGGATCATGTTCCAGTTTTTTACCCACTATATAGGCATCAGACAAAGGAGGAATCAAATAAGTTGTACTCAAAGTTTTTTTTATTTTTGACCACATCCTTGAAGGAAACGAGATTTGAAGTTCAAGAGGCCAAAGTCCCACAACTCCTCCCTATGATCATAATACCAAAATGAATAGTTGAATATTTGCAAAAGCTATAGTCAAATAAAAAAAAGTATTCTTCCATTTATTTACCTTTAGAGGGAGACGTTGTTGGTCCATAGAAACTTGTTGACCAAAATTGGTCATCTATATTTTCCCACTCCTGGAATAATAAAAAAATGATATAAAAAGAAGAAAAAAATTTAACAATTAAGATTTCATTGCGTAACCCTTAGTCTTAGCTTCACCATGCATTTTTTAGATAATAAAAAAATGATTTTGTATGCTCAATATATCCAGGTTTCCGTTTAACCGCCCAAAAGTGTTTTCAATATGAAACAAAGTTAATTTCTTGAAATTACATTTAATTTTTCGGGCCTAAGACCCTTGTTTTCTTCATTAACTTTATGTCCCAAGACCCTTGGTTTATTTAGTTTTTTCATACCCAATACCCATAATTTTCTTCTTGTTTGCAAGTTCAAAACCCATAAAAATCTTCTATTATATCACCCGCCTCACTTCTTTTCCCTCCCACACTTCATTATTTTCCATACTTAATTTTTTCACCTTATCTCTCCACTCCCCTTATTTTCGACACTTTGAATATTTTTGTTATGGATCGGTTTCGCAGGAGAATAATAACCTCATTCCCCAACCCCTCACATCTCTCATTCTCCAACTCAACACTCCACCCACACCACTTATTTCCCCCCTCTTTCCATACTTAACTTTATTTCTTCTCCTCATTCTCTTCTTATTCCATATTCTTCAATGGTTGGACACTCATTACCTACCCCTTAATTTTCTCACTCCTCACCCCCAACTCTGACCTCCTACCACATTCATATTTATCACTCTACGCTCCCCCTACATCATGCTAAATAAACCTCCCTAACTCCTCTACCCACATTTCCGACCCCCTAACCTTCGCCTCCTACAAATTTCCCCTCCCTAACTACCCACTACTCCATCCTCACTACTTCTTCCTTAAACCATCTCTTCCACTTTCCTTCATTACTTAACCTATATTTTAAAATACCTACATGAATCCATTAACCAATCAAAATACTCCATATCCCAACCATTTACCTAATGACATGTGGCAGCCACTAATTGGATGGCATTGTAATTTTATTAACCTATGGAGGAGTGACACATGGAAGCTTGACATTGGAGACACGTGGAACTAGAGACACATGGTAGATTCTTATCGGAAGATTGTTGACCTATGGGGTGATGACATGTAGCAACATTTAGTTGGACAATTCATCATGTTGACTGGGCATGGGTGGTTTATCATGTAGTGATCCAAGTTAATGACTAGGTGTGTATCATATTTTTGGTCTTTTACCTAATGACATGTGGTAGCCACTAATTGGATGGGATTGCAATTTGATTAACCTATGGAGGAGTGACACATGGAAGCTCAACATTGGAGACACGTGGAAACATAGAACTAGTGACACATGGCAGATTCGTATTGGAAGATTATTGACCTACTGGTTGATGGCATGTAGTAACATTTGGTTGGACGATTCATCATGCTAACTGGGCATGGGTGGAGTATACTTTTGGTCAAAATATTATTATTTAATCAATCTTCTAAGGGGTCGACCCATTAAGATCCATAATCGTATTTTCATGTTTCTTATTAATTGTATGATACACTTAATATTATATATCATTAAGACCTCAAATATCCCATGCATCTGGGATAACATTTATGATAAAAAAGTCGAATTTACAAAGGAGAAAAAACGAATTTGACATCAAGGGCCCACATTTTCCCATCAAATTTGATCGACGGTGGCTGAGTCACGATCTTGCATAAGCCATAACTTCAGCTCCGAGCAACAAAATTGAAAAAAAATTATACCATTGGAAAGTTATTTCAATGAAGAATATTTTGGTATAGGTTTTAAAGGTTAAAAGTGGACATATGTTTCTCAAAAATTGAAATATCAGTCAGCTTCATTTTTAATGGATCTGCTTGACAACTCAACTTCACGAGGTCATATCTTGAGATCCAAGAGTCGGATTTGGACAAAGTTTATATCGTTGGAAATATAAAACAATGAATATCACATATGAATTTTTTTACATGGTCAAAAAGTTGATTATCACTTACAGAAAATTACAACACATTCCCCCTCTTTAAAAAGGAAATTAATTAAATTTTGAAAATTAAATTGTATTTAAAAACTTTTATTAAAACATGAAAGGGACCCTTTTGAAATATACGCATGTTAATGATGTGAACTCATTTAAATCACTTAAATGAGGCATTGATTAAAATGAATATTTAAAGAAGAATATTGTACAAGAAATACAAGGGAAAACCCTAACTACTCTAGTTAGAAGATCTAATTTTAAAAAGAGAAGAAGAACTTCATCAAGGGTTCCACAATCAGAATTAATCAGAGGGGCAGGGGAAGAATATCAAGGGAAGATCATAAGAACAAGGTGTTAGTACTAAAACCTACATAACTTCTCTGTCGCCCCTAATCCTAGCCTACTCATCCATAATCCTTCCTCAAAGTTAATCTTTTCTTTATTTGATTGATACTTCATGTGTTATGTTCACATTTTGGTTTGACTACCCATGCTTTGATTTAATTTAATTTTATTATTTCTTAAGATATGATTAAAGTGTTACAAATATTTCATGTCACATCAAGGATGGATTATTTCATTATGTAATATGCATGCTTTCTCTTAATTTGTGAGGCTAAACACTATGTCACTGCGAAAATAGTTTCGTTTTTGCAGTGCATTTTCACTAGAATTGTGCTACAAAAACACGGGTATTTTGAAAGAACATGTCAAAAAGAATAATTTGGGAACATTGATGAATCAACACACCCTCTAATCATTGCAATATTTCAAATAATATCTTATCCATCAAAGGTGGTGATTCATTTATTATAAAATGAAATTGTGAAGAGTACCTATCAATTCCTATCCTTTCACCAAGATATCATCGAATGTTATGGTCTCGACCATTATATTCCCTATTATTTCATAAATTCAAAACCATCTTTATTTGAAGATTAATACAGGTGATGATTTTAATATTTATGTGTGAGAAAAATCTAATTATTACAGGCATAACCAAACCCTAAATTGCAGAGGAAAAATTTTCGGTTAACACAAGAGCTAGGGTTTATTGTTGCTAATGGCATGACATAGAGGTGGTCATATTCTCCGATTGGAACCAGATGGGATTTATCTCTTGGAAGCCCTACTAGAAGTGAAATAGAATTTTTTTTAGGAGCATTGGTATCAATTATGTTGTGCTTTCCAGGGACATCACATAGAGGTCGCCATGAAATTTGTAAAGAATTTTGATGGGTACCAAACTCAGCTTGGGAACCTAATCATGTAGGTTTATAAGAATTCCATTTATACATCCTTCAATTTTCCTATCGATGGAGAAAGATGGTTCAAAAAGAAATAAATCTCAGGGGACTTCTACAATCAATTTCTCACAAAAGATCACCAAAACCCAGATTGGAGCATGAGAATCCCTAATACATGGCTCAAGGAGGAATGGAAGAATGTTTTACCAATGGTTTAGAAATGCATAATGTGTGAAGTTAGGTTCTCAACCATTCATATTTATCACATGAGATTAATTTTTCATCTGAAAGGAGATAGTAAGATGAACTTACCTTATTTCTTACTGAAGATCCTGGTTAAGATGTCAAACAAAGTACAAACACATCCAAAGGTTTCTCAATACAGTGTTTTTAACCAAGGAATTATCAAATTTGTAGTGATGCAAGATTTAAACAAAACTCATCTCTCTTGGGAACAATTTCTATCTTCATTAGGGCTGGAGGAACATGAGAAAAAAACTCATAAAATAATCGTTGAAAAGCATCCTAAGGATTCAAAGAAAGCTAGCATCTCATCAAAGAAACCTTTAAATGCAAAAATAAGAGCTCCATCTGTAACCAAAGAAACCATATCAAGAAGAAATAAATTAGCCTTGCAAGAAGAAAATTCCTTGGGACAGGAATTGGAATCTATCATTAGAAAACATAGTGTCCCTAAAATTAAACAGATGTATACTAGAAAAATAATCAAAAGAAATGAAGAAGAGTCAAATTTTCCTCCTGAAAGAGATATAATTGAGATTCTTGAAGAAATCTTAGCCATGGAAGCTGAGAAAACCTTTGACACAAAGAAAATTAAGATTAAAAAGAATAATTCTCAACAGAAAGATAAAATAAACCAGCTCACAGGAACATCAAGGAGACTCGGGACTAGGCCCACAAACAAGTTCAGGATAAATGCAAAGACATTTTTTTACTCTTCGTTGAAAACATGGAAACTGATTTTTATTAAAGATGACATCTCCAAGGGTACTCTAGGTGATATAGATAGTTTAAAGCAACATCCAAGAGGACACTTAAGGATCTACCCATGAAAAAAACTATCAAAAGGAAAAGGACGACTTCTGCAGTTTAAGGTCCAGAACAAAATGTTGAAGAAAGGAAGAGACAGAGACTAAGCCCTTTGATGCTTGAGTTGCAAGAACCTAGTATTGAGAAGACATCATCCATTTCACTTGTGCTTGTAGAAAAAGACATAGTTCCTTGTACAAAGGTTGACAAGCTTGAAATAATTCCCAAAAGGTACAAGTTGTCCATTGATCTAAACAAACCAACTTATGAGAAAAAACCATGGGAAGACAAGAAAAAAATAGGGGAAACTTCATCAAGGAAAAATATTGGTAAGAAAAGCAATATCATAAATTGTCTTAAGAAATATAATAAACAGCTTAGAAAGAAAAACTCCAAGTTGTAGAAGAGAATGACTAGACTAGTAAAAAAACATAACAAGCTTTGTGACTTTGCTCAGAAATTAAGGAAGAGGAATAGGAAGTTGTATTGGACCACCAAAGTACTTAAGACCAAATGGCTTCAAGAAAAGACCAGACATCAAAATCTTGTTCAAACATGAATAAAGCCTCAGAGTTTTGCAAAAGATGAAGGTTTTACCAATTTTGACTCATGCTACAAAAAAGCAATGGTTTTTTGCAGCGCCCCTATTTTGAAGATGGTTAAGGCACAATAAGAACTTGAAGGATCATTATGTGAACATGTTGAAGACTATGAATTACAAATACCAAATCAGGATGGAGATTAAGAGGTTACATTTTCCCACATATTTTTCTTCAAGATATTATTTTGGATCACATTTTGTTAGAATCATATAATACCTTGTTTTTTTTAGTCAAATATATGGTCTTGAAATAGAGGATCTCTTCCTGGGAACCTGGGGTAGTTGTTTTCTCATATTCGATGTAAGTCAATCATAGAGTCTATTTTAAAGTTGAGTATATCAATATGTAATCATAACTGAACCTATATTATGGGATCTAGGATCTACTTTTTGAGGACTTTCTGTTTATAAAAGGGAAGAAAAAAGAGAGAGTGAGGGTTCAGTTTTTGGGATTGGAAAGGAAAGCATATATCTGGAGATTACAAAGTGCTTATTGTATGCGGCATTTTATACTCAATAAATTTAACATCCTGATGGTTAGACTATCTTCTTATGTTTTCATCTTTGTCTATCTTATTTAAGTGCAATTGAAATATATGAAAAGAATTTGTTTCTCTTTGTTTCAACTATAATTTCAGTGAGTTATTTACTAATACATTACCTGTTTCAAATATTTGCATTTAAATATTTATTTCGAGCTTCAAATTATCATGTTTAACTTGAATTTTTGCTTCATATAAGTCAACATATTGTTAACTTATATTATTTTCTCATTCTTCTGTACTTTCAATTATATTTGTCTAGTCTATCAGTATGAATACTCTTGACTAAGTAAAATGTTTCTCATTATTTAATTGAAAGAGTGTCAATAGTTTAAGACTTTCCATCCTAATCCTACTCCCTGATCCATAAACCCAATCTTGACCTACAAGTTTAAAACATTGCAATAACTGAGGTGCCCTAGGTCTTGTGCCATAGCAGTCTGGTGCAGAATTTAGGGATAACACAAGGTACAACCATCATATGAAACAAAGCTTCTCATCAACAAAGAGAAATCTCCATCTTCTCCACTATTTTTCTTCTTCTACATAGATTTCTCATGGCTTTATTTTTGTATTTCTAAACCAATCATGGGGTTGAGTCTTCAGTGTTCTTGTATTCTTCAAAAGACTTTTCTTATATGATCATGGAGTATTTAAAACCATATATATGACTATCAGAGATTTTTTAATGAAGAACATTTTTCATGAATAAAACTCCATACAAAATTACTTCAGGGTTGATTTCAATTGTATGTTGTAACTTTGAGTCTTCAGTATGAGATATTTGAAATTGGCCTATCAAATTCTCTTTTGTTATAACTGTTACACTCTTTTAAAATTATTTGAGATGACCAAATTATTCTCTCCTATTTCTGGTGAAGAAGATATGGATGCATTTGTATGTGATTAAGAAGATTGTATATTTGATGTTGAGCACAAAGATATTATGGTATTGAAGCTCTTCTTCAATTTTTATTGTTAAAAGACTTATTGTTGCATATAAAGATCAGATCAGGTTATTGAAGAACCATTTTATTGAATAAATTCAAACAATAAAGATCTAGAATTTGCTAGTTAAACATTATCTTAATCCAAGATATTCAAGATATATCTTTTAACCAAAGATGAGTACCACCTCTATAAAAACACAAAGAGATTCATATCCTTGTAAGATTGTCATTTCCTTCTTAACAAATTCAAACCTCAACAAAACTCCATGTAAAAACTTTAATTACTTCTTTTTAAATCTATCATAAAGTCATCTAAATCCACTCACAAAAGTATAGTATTTTCAATAAAAAAAAAACTTTACCATTATGTAAAACATATACTTGATAACAATGATGTCAACTAATACACATAAAAATGATGTCAACTAATACTTGTATGACAATTTTTAGTGCAAGGTAATTGAAAATCTTGATTTTTTAAATGAAATGTGCATACTTCGCCATGCACATTTGATGGAAGTAAGAGGATCAGCGTAGGGAAGTTATAGCACTCTTCTATTTACATGGTCCTCTTGAAATGGCAATACAACCCCGCCATGGTTGACACATGTAACACGTATTTCGCCACCTTTGCCTATTTCTGTATTATTTTTTTTGTTTACATTCTATTAGTTATTTCATTTTTAATTGATAAAATGTCATTTTAAACAGATAAATGTTATTTAAATTTATATTTACTACGGCCTCTCATGAGAAATATTGAGAGAAATTAAATACAAAGTGACTCAAAAAAGAATTTCACACTCTTGGAAACAGATCTTTTATATTATACAATAATGTTTTCACATTTAAAACATTTCAATCTAGATAAAAACCACAAGTAAATTAGGATAAAAAATTATAGTATTGAAGATTGAAAGATTTCAGTAAAGTTAATAACCATAAAAGTTATTCTTTCAGTAAAGTTAATAACCATAAAAGTTATTTAAATGTGTTTACAATTTAACTTTTTTGAAATCTTTTCACATTTAAAACATTTCAATCTAGATAAAAACCACAAGTAAATTAGGATAAAAAATTATAGTATTGAAGATTGAAAGATTTCAGTAAAGTTAATAACCATAAAAGTTATTTAAATGTGTTTACAATTTAACTTTTTTGAAATCCAAATACATGTTGCCAATTTAATATGAATTTTTAAATGACTATTACATATGACATTACAAATCAACAACTCGTCTTAACTTTGAACAAATTGGAAATAAATTGTGTATTGTTTTAAGATATAAAGTTTACCATGTGATAAAAGTATTTTATGTTTTTAAGTTATGTTTATGTGAATTTCACACTCTTGGAAACAGATACTTTATATTATAAAACATGTATTGCATGACAGTGAAGTCCATGTCAGGTTGTGATGGGAGTAAATGCGATCTAGTATAGAGACGTGGCTAAAAAGTTGAAATACATGTGGTTTGCATGCAGAACATAGTATTTCTAAATTAGTTCTTTCTGAAAAATATAAAAAACTATCAACATTTGAAAGGTTGTTGGACACAAAAAAAATAGCATTACCAAATTAGTTATCTTTAAAAGAAGGACTCCTGGACACAAAAGAAATTGAAATTTATGAAATTATAGGTTCTCGGACCCAGGCTGGCGGGTCAAAATTGGGCCTCAGATGTTTCGTGCCCTACAAATAGGACTGACAATTCCACGATACGCAAATTGAGAAGCGGAGTTGCGGACTATAGAAATTTAAGAGAAATATATAAAAGTACATACAAAATATGTACTTTTATAAAGTAGATATTTAGTTTATACATACGAACTTTGTACTTTTATAAAATATGGAGATGAGATTTTATAGAGCATGCACGGAGCCCTCATTGCAAACTTATCTATTTTTTGGATGGCGGGTTCTCGAGCTGGCGGGATTAAAATTGGGACTCAGATGTTCTATGTGCTACAAATAGGACCGACAATTCTGCGATATACAAAATCAAACGCTGAGTTGCGGACTATAGAAATTTACCAAAAATTAATCATGTATGTTACATATCTTTGGAAATGATATGAACATTTAAAAGCATATTATAGAATAATAATAACGTCTGTTACATAGGTTCGTGGAAAATAAAACAAAAAAAATTTAGCATTCCCGAATTAGTTTGCTTTAAAACTAAGGCTTTTCTTGGACAAAAAAAATATAGCATTGCCCAATTAGTTTTCTTTGCACACGTTTTATAGAGCATGCATGGAGCCCTCATTCCATACTTAGGCAGTTTTTGGATTGCGGGTTCTTGGGCTAAAAAATGGGCCTCTGTTGTTCTGTGCCCTACAAATAGCAGCGAGAGTTTCGTGATATACAAATTGACAAGCGGACTTGCAAACTATAGAAACTTATTATAAAATAAATAATGTATGTTAGATATCTCTGGAAATTACATGAACATTTAAAAGCATACAATAGAATAGTAAGAACATGGTTCAAGACAAAAAAATTAGCACACAAGAGGGCATAAGAAATGTAGCAGATCCGAATTAGTTTTCTTTGGAACAAACAAGAAAGGTTCCTGGAAACCCAAAATTTAGTATACAATAAAGGCATTGTCGAATCAGTTTTCTTTGGAATTTATAAAAATTAATAATGTTTGTTACATGTTTCTGGAAATTTAAATGCGTTTGTCATATAGACTGGGATTGGGGCTCCCGCGGACCATAAAAAGAAAAAAGTACAAGAAGTGCACGACGGTAGAGAGGAAGACCTGAAAAGAAGAAATTGGAAGTTATGAGTCTTTGGTTACAGTTTTCTATATAAAGAGGTCATAAGTGGATTGATAAATAAAAGAAGATGGCATCATAGAGTGAAACTAGATTAATAAAGAAAACAAGATGCCAGTATAGACTTACTATGAAGCCGATGTGTTTTTGTTACTGTCATCCATGGTCACTGGAGTCCTATTGACTGGTTGTAGCCCTTCCTGGACGAGGTTGTCCATTCTCCGTTGGAACCATTCTTTGATGTAGATTTACATGGGAACCGTGTTGATTTCTTCCTGGATTTCTATGTCGTAAAGGTCATTTTCTAATTTCCTTAGATCCATTGAAATACTATGTAGACTCTGTTCAATCTCTTCATTATGTGAGGCATAGTCCAGTACCTAGCGCTCGTGCTCATTTAGACGATGTTCAAGTATGTTGTAAAACTTTTCAAAAGACAACCCCTTTAGAATATAAACTTGTTCTTGGAAGTCTTCTTTGGTGATTGAGAAGGATTTGAGAATTAAGTTACGATATTGAACGTCGTTGGTAGTTCCTGCTAAGTCCATCTGGAGCAGACTTGTGAATAAATGTTCCTTTTCTGATATGACTTGTTTACATGATTTGACAATGAGCTCTAGGTTGTCAACTTTCTTTTGTTAACATGCTTTTACTTTTTTGGTGTGCTTTGGGGAGGGGAGTTTCTCCTGTCTTCTTTTCAGTTCCGATGTGTTGACGATATAATCGGAAAAATGGGCCAATACCTGATGACAGAAAAGTTGTTCATTTTAAAAATTCGCCTCCAAATGTTGCAGCATATCATTGGCCTTCTTTCCAAAGGAAACTAAATTTTGTGATGTTTCCTAGGCTTCAGTAACTAGCTACATTTTTTTTTTTTGATGTTATTCTCTATAAGGGCTCTAGAGCATGAAAGGAGGGTAGAGGATACTTTCATCTTCGCTGCAGTGGTAGCAGGCACAATTTTTGCCAAAGGACTAGCAAATTCTGGGGTTGCAATGAAAGCCTACTCAAATTCGTTGAGGCGGTGTTTCAGATTGGCATTTTCCGTCTCAATTCCTCCAATGGAATCACGAAGAATTTCACTGATTACCTGGCAAAATGAGCAGATTTGGGACGACGACATTTCGCTAAAGTTAATCTTTGTGCAAGATTTTCCTTTCCTGTTTGTTACATCTCTCTTTTCAATGACCATACTTTTATATTGGTTGTCAAAAATAGTGCTTTGGATTACAAAGGATTAATCTATGTCAAAAAGGTCGGTCTCAGATATTTCCACCGCGGATGATCCAATTTTCTGCATGTGCTCAGCTTCAATTTCAAGTTGTAGTTTTCCACTTTCAATTTTGGGTTCCTCTGCCTGCCCTGCATTGTTTTTTCTCTTCTTCGCCAGTGGAATTTTGTGAGAACTATCAATATTTATGCGAGTAGGGTTCTTATATCCTCCTCTGTTCAAAGCTTTCTGGGTTGATTTCTTACTAGGGTGGACCTTCAAAGCGATGGTTCGTGATGTTGTGCTCTTGGGAGTACTAGCGGGCTACTGGGTACTCTTCTCATCGGATACTTTTCCATGTTGTCTGTAAAATTCAGTCGAGCTTTGCAATGTCTCTACGTCACAATCGGCACAAGAAAGATTATTGTCGACACTATCCATGTCTTGGGTGAGGTGTCTATGGATAAAAGAGGTGTTCAAGCCAACACCCAAGAAATGTTCTAGAAAAATGTCATTAGGGTCGAATCCTTTTAGCCTTTCATTGTACGTTAGGTTCAATTTCTTGAAATGGGCGGCAAACTCCTTAATCTTGTTGATGTTTCAGCACACGAAGTCTCCGACTTTCCAGGGTAGAGGAATGAACTATTTTTTTTTCTTGTCATGGAAAAAATGAAACCAGTGGTTGTATTGCCTTGTTATTTTTGCAACAAACATCTTTTCCATGATGTGGCATGGAAGGAAGGTATGATTTTCCTTAGAGCCAAACACCATGAGGACACTGTGATTTTCCTCTTGCTCAAGTGTGCCCTTCCTGTTCAAAAACTTGGTTGTTTGGCCAGACATCTGTGGAACATCCTTTCCTAACAGTAAATCTTTGAAAACTGAGACAAAGCCATTAAAAACTTCATAAAAACAATGGGATGCCTTGTGCCTCCACAGGGCCTCATGCCAGAATGTTAATGGGTCGAATCCATAGTCTATTTTATTGGAAAGAGAAAATTTTGGAAACAGGCAGCAATACACAATTGCGAAAATCAAGTAGGATGACATATAAAATTTATTTGATTATTTGAATCATGACAACTGGGAATAGAGCTCAATGGAAATTAGCTTCCCCCAATCGAAAATGTATTGTTCCTTAACTATTAAATACAAAATATAAATAATTATATGGGAAATGCTTGTTGTGGATGCTTGTCCCATTATTCTTGTAAAGGACCAAGCAATTTACTGGAATGAATTTCTAAATAACTTACCTGCAACCTTGTGATATCTTCAGGAACTGTTGTCGGGTCTTCGAGGAATTCGGCTAAGATGTCCAACCCGTTATGATGTTTTTCTATAAAATGCTTACAGTCTTGTCCTCTGAACGTCAATGTTGGCTTCGACAACTTTAACATCTCGCGGAAGACCTGAGTTGACAAAGAAATAGGAGAATGGTCGCACAGTGGAACAACTCTTTGGCCTGGAATATATTTTTCAGTGCACCAAGAGACCACCTCCTTACAATCAAAAACCTCAGGGACACAGCCTGCACGAGTGATTCCAGAAGTCCAAATCACTTCGTTCTGGGTGGAATGGGATGAATAGTAAAAGTATGCCCTGGACCACTGGAAGTTCTGGTCCTGGTGTGCGAGCATATTTAATGTATCTCCACAAAAATGTTGTCGACCTGCTGCCATAAGTCTACAATAACATTTGTTTGTTCTAGAGGATGAATGAAATGAAAAGTTGGAAAGGATAATATAACCCTATGCAAATTTTGGTCCAAAGCGTGTTAATGGGAGATGTTCTCAAGACTTTCGTTGATTAATGACAATTTGGATTGTTGTTGCATGATGCATTGTTAAAATTAAACACTAGTAATTGCATACATAGAACTGCAAACATGGCAGATATCGCAATGAGCGATTAAGCATTGTAGATTTCTTGAGCGGCCCAACATGACGACGCGTGTTCGAGATGAACAATCGGAAGGGACAAAATAACTCTCTACACATCTTGGTTTAATGCATAATAATGGGAGATATCCTCGAGCATTTCTCCCATTAATGACAATGTTGACAGTTCTTGCATGGTCAGCTATTAGCATGAAAGGTTTCTAATTGCATAGTAAGAAAGTACGGAGGTCGTGGGAAGGGAAAAAAAATAGGTACAAAATAGGTAGTCAATTTGTATATTGCGCAGGGTGCGATGCCACCTGTTTCGTATCTTTGTGTCCAGTTGTCACTACTAAGAGATAATTTAGTATTGAAAAGAATTTTTTAGATTTGGTTAGATACTTCATAGGGATTAGCATCCGTAAACAATGGCAATCTCCACCCCACCAGCCCTGCATTCCGTGTGTGAATTTGTATATCACGGAACTGGAAGCATTGTTTGGAGGACACAGAACAATAGAAGTGCAATGTTGAGTTAGTCAGTCAGCAGTTCTTCTTGTCAATTTGTATATCACATAATGGTGGGTGCTATTTGTAACACACGCAACAATGGAGGCCCAATTTTGAGTCCGCCCGCCCGACAACCTGTGATCAAAAATGTCGCTAGGTATGGAATGCGGAATTCGTACATGCTCTAAGATATCATGTCCATACTTTATAGTCCCATAATACAGGGGAATAAAAAAGGCAAAAAGGATGGACTAGTTAACAGTCGAATTGTAGATCATGGAAATTTTGAGAGGAAGATGTATATAATGGAACAAAAAGAAACAGAGTTCAATTGCACCAACTCGGCAACCGTAGGCATAAAATTCACCAAGTATGAAAAGGAACAGCAGGCGATCCAATTCTCCATGCGAGGATATAGATGGAGATGAAATTGGTGGCAACCCGACAACCATGGACATAAAATTGGCCAAGTATCGAAAGCAACAACAGTCAGTCGGATTCGTCGTCTGATTATATAGATGGAAATAAAGATATGTCAACCCGCCAACGCTGGAGTTGCATATTTCATGAACCCAGCAACAGGAGGATCCAAAATAGGCTGAGAAGGTGTCTGCAGAGGAGGCAAGGCTCAGACCTTCTAATTGTATCACTCCGAACATTTGAATGAATAATCTGTAACATGGAAGAGCAGATGATGTCAGAATCCAGTAGTCAATTTGTATATTGCGGAGAGTGCAATCCCAACTGTTTCGTACCTCTGTGTCCAGTTCTCACTACTAAGAGATAATTTAGTATTCAAAATAATTTTTTAGATACTATTAGATACTTCATAGGAATTACCATCCATAAACAATGGCAATCTCCACCCCGCCAATCCTGCATTTGGTGTGTCAATTTCTATATTGCGGAAGTGGGAGCGCTATTTGGAGGACATAGAACAATAGAAGTGCAATGTTGAGTCAGCCAATTCGCAGGTTCGCTTGTCAATTTGTATATGGCAGAACTCTAGGTCTTATTTGTAGGCCACGGAACAATGGAGGCCCAATTTTGAGCATGCTCGCCTGATAACCCGCGATCCAAAATGTCGCTAGGTATGGAATGCAGAATTTGTACATGCTCTATAAAATATCAGGTCCATATTTTATAGTCCCATAATACACGGGAAGAAAATAAGGGAAAAAGGACGGAGGAGTTCGCAGTGGAATTGTAGATAATACACGGGAAGAAGATAAGGGAAAAAGAACTAAGTATCTTGCAGAAAAACATCTAGTGTTTGATTATTAATGAAAATGCTTTCGAATCCCTACTGAGTTCTCACCAGTTAAGGCATAAATTGCAGATCACGGAAGTGTCTTTCGTACCACTGTGTCCACTTGTCACTACTAAGAGAATTGTTGATGTATATCAGGAAAGACACGAAGTTGTTGGGGATGGAAAGAAGCAACAGATACTTTGAACAAAGTTAATGTATAGGAGGAACCCGCAATGGAATTGTAGATCATAGATGTTTTGAGTGCAACATGTATATAGTGGAACGATAAGCAGCTGGGTTCGCAACCGCTGGCCCCACAGCGGCGGGCATAAAATTGGATAAGTATGGAAAGGAACAACAATCGGTCGGATCTGTCATGCGAGGATATAAATCGAGATGAAGTCATGTCAGCCCACCAACTCTGGAACCAGATACCATAGAAATGACACTAAGTATATAGTCAATCCAGCAACCGCGTCCATAAAATTTCCTAGCTATGGAAAGGTATAGAGGTCAGTTAGATTTGTCATGTGAAGATACATATGGAGATGAAGATAAGTATATGACAGTCGAAAAAAACCTTTTTTTTTCATTTATCAATGGCAATGTTTTCAAATGTATGTTGGGTTCTCACTAGTAAAAGCATTAACTGCAGATCACTGAATTGTTTTGGCTGCAACATGTATATGATGAAATGGGGGACATATGTACTGGGTATCGTGAACCTAGGGCCTAGTGCCCATATATCTGGCTAGGTATTGGCCAAGACAAAGTTTTGATATCTATTTCAATAGAATTCATACTAGTATCTATCAATGGAGAAAGTTTTCATATTTATCTCAATAGTATTCATACTAATATATATTAATGGAATCAAAATTTGGTGTGACTTAAGTAATCAAAGCATAAATTGCAGACTACGGAGCTTCTTAGGTTGCAAGATTTATATGACGGAATAGAGGACATAGTTGTTTAATACCGCAAACCCAAACATAATTGCCCAAGCTTTGCCGAAGAGGAAGTTTTTTGTATTTATTCCAATAGTATTGATATTTGTATATATGCACGGATATTATCAAATAGAAGAAGTTGCAATATATCCACCATACTCCACAGGAACATTGCGTCAACAGTGTAGTTGCCTTGTTGTAACTCATTAATTCATTCTATTTATGGAACCCGAAGAATGGAAGCAGGATGGGTCCTCCAATTTCTTTCTTTAAATACAGGGTCGACGCCACATAAGTATGGCCTATGAAAAATTATTCTTAAATGTAAAACGTAAAGAAAGAACAGAGCAGGTTTTATTTAGATTGTAGTGGACAACATAAACAAAAGATTGTCCTTCATGTTTAACGACACAAGGGAAGAAGGTACAAAATACAATTAAAACAAATACCAGAAATTGGAAAATACTATTAAAAAATAAACTGAAATTTTTCTATATTCAAATAAGATGGGTTACATAATACAGCTGAGGTTATTTCCGACAACGATTGAAATTTCACCTGCCGTCGACCAATAAAAAAATATGTACATTTATGAAGCTTCTTCATAGTTTTCTTGATGTTCAAACTCTTTATTCGTAAAAAACGAGTTGAATATCAATTTTCAATTTTGTACTTAATCGGTGCTGCCAAGTACATCTACGCCAGTTTTTTGAATACCTTGTTTCTTCCAGATATGGCCTGCTTGCAATGGTTGTTTATTCAACATTCCATTCTTTGTCAAGTATTAATTTTCCTCTGACTGGTATTCTCCCTGTATTCGATCATTTGTTTGGTTGAGAAGCCTGCCTGAGGATCTGTATGTGGAACTTCTTTTCTTTATTACAGTAAATTGGAAGAAACGTCCAACCCAGATGCAAAATGCAAATCTGTTGAGGCAAATAACTTCTTCGGGAAGCAGAGGTATGGCAAGTGCATCAAATGTTACATAATGCACCAGCACAGGTCTAGCAAGTGTATCAAATGTTGCAGATGGCATAACGATATATCTTTCCTCATAGAAGTGGAGGTATGGAGGCTCACAGAAAGTTTTGGAATGTTCAGAGGTGATGAAAAATATGTGGAGTCTGCAAATACATCTAGAGGAAACCGAACAAACTTTGACAAAGAAGATGCCTTTCTGTCAAGCCAGCGACCAGACCCACATGCAGCTCATCAAACTATGAAATATAAACTTTTGTAGTGATAATATGTCGTTTACCCACCCATACAGTTTATGTTACCCACCTCTGGTTACATTCACAAATGGAGTAATATTTCGCGTCATTTACGAACATGACAAGCCATTTTGCAAGCGACTATAAATGCATTTCCCCCGAGGAAAACAAATTATTCTGCGATCTATACAATTCCATACACTTGCCAAATCTGTGTTGTTGGAAGAAGCTATATACTTAAACAAATATCTATTTTTCAAGTGACCTCAAAATCCATTACAATTCCCAACAATAAAACAAATAAGTTCAACAAACAAATCTCCAGGCAGCCTTTTCAACCAACCAAAGCATTGAATATAGGGAGAACACCCACCAAAACATACTTGTTCTTTTTTTTTCATCCTCTCTGAGTTTCTCTTGTATAACAAAGTTTTTTTTTTACTCAAAGCTCACGTCACATAAAACTAGTCTCTCATCTTTGATCTGCCCCTCAATCACATCTCTAAGTTGTCTTACATGTCCATGAACAGGAACATTAGAACAAAGGCACCCTAAAGCGCAACTCTTTGATGATAGCGAGAAATGGAAATAAGTATTTAAAAGCAACGTTGGATGATGTTCTATAGATTTTTTGTTGATTTGTTTTAATGACAGATGTTCTCGATATTTTCTCTTATTAATGCCAATCTTTTCGAATATGTATGTTGAATAATGACTACCAGAACGTATTAAAATTCCCATATATGAGAATATTCTCAAATCTGACATCTAAGATATGCACAATATTAAAGAGGGACATGACGTCAAGGCCTCTATGGGTGACACCTTTGTGAACTATGCTGAAGCTTTTAAGAAAGTTATAACTACACAAGGCAAAAAAATAAAAATAAAAAGTATTTTCGCAAATTCAAAATGTAGGCAAAAAGAAATTACTAGATCCCATAATATTCGTCTGTCTATTCATTTTAATGGGATATGTCCTCGAGCTTTCCAGTTATTAAAGCCCATCTTTTCGAAATGCACAATATTAAAGAGAGACATGACATCAAGGCCTCTGTGGGTGACACATTCGTGAACTGCATAAGCCAAAAAAAAAATCACAAATTCAAAATGCAGGCAAAAAGAAATTACAAGATCATATAATATTCGTCTATCTATTCATTTTAATGGGAGATGTCCTCAATATTTCCAGTGATTAAAGCCCATCTTTTCGAACCTGTCTGCTCGGTTCTGACTTTTGAAAGCATATTTAATGTGCATTGGGAAGCGCTAAAGGTAACGGGGATGGAGCCCTATGTAACAAACGTTACTACTATTTTTCTGTTTTTGTGCAGGAGCGTATGTAAAACGTACCTAAAGAAACGTAATTCGACAACGCTAGTTTTTTTTGCACATGAGCCCTTGAAATTCAAATAGTCCGCAAGTCCAATTGTCAATTTGTATATCACGGAAATATCCATGCTATTTGTAGGACACGGAACAACAAAATAAATTTTAGATCCCACCATCCCTAGAACCCGCGATCCAAAAAATGCTTGGTATTTTTATTTTTATTGTGTCCACAACCATATGTAAAACGTACGTAAACTATTTCGAGAATGCTAAATTTTTTGGACATGAGGCCCTTCAAATTCAAATAGTCTGCGAGTACGATTGTCAATTTGTATATCGCGGAACTCTCCGATTGTTAATTTTCATTCAGCTACCTCGAGAACCTGCGATGCAAAAACTAGCGAAGTATGGGATGAGAGCTTCATGCATGCTTTATATATCTACTTTATAAAATTACATATTTCCTATGTTTAATTTATGCTCTCCAGAAAACCTATAATTTGATAAATTTCAATCTCTTCTGTCCAGGAGCCCTTCTTTTAAAGAAAACTAATTCGGGAATGCTAATGTATACACCGAACATGACCTGTCATAGTTTGATACAACCTGTCTAGGAAGCCGCGTCCATAAAAATGGCTAAGTATGCAACCGAACGACAGTCGATCGGAATGATCGTAGAACTCTCCATGGTATTTGCAGGGCACAGAACAATAGAAGCCCAATATTCATCCCGCCACCCTGAGAACCCACGATCATTAACTTATGTTGTCCAAGAAACCTATAATTTCATAAATTGCATTCTCTTCTGTCGAGGAGGCCTTCTTTTAAAGAAAACTAATTCGGGAAAGCTGATGTGTACACCGAACATGACCTCTTATAGTTCAATAGAACCTATTCACGAAGGCGTGTCCATAAAACTGGCTAACTATGCAACCGAACGGTAGTCGCTCGCAATGACCACAGAAACGCGAGAAACTATAGAGTCAAACACAGTTTACAATAGGAGAGTAAAAGGGAGAGAACAAGTATATCTCCCACACAACAAAAGGCACTCTCTTAACTATGAAATATATTTTGAGGCTGAAAAAATATAACCGTGAAATATATTTTGAGGCCAACAAACTCTTCTTCAACATGTAATAAATGCAATTTACATCGCCTGCAATTCTTTAGTCTGTTATTTTAACTTAATAGTATTATATGCAAACTGCACTGCAAATAAATGTAACCAGAGATCCAACCGCAGATGCAGCATCCCAACATTGCAAACCCTGGGCAAACAAGAACAAGCACCAAATAAGAACCCAGCTAATAAGCACCAAAAGGCCCAAGTGCAGACGCATGACCGCAACCCTGCAAAGTAGAATCAACCAACAATAAACAACATACATCGAAGAAAGAAGCAAGCAACACCCCCCCCCCAGGAACGATGTTGTTCCAAGCGCGATTGCAGAAACCCAAACATGCAAGCTGCAAAAACACAAACATGCAAGCTGCAACAACACAAACATGCAAGCAAGAACAACAACAACATGCAAATAAGAAATCAGTGCCATGAAAAAAACAAGCATGGACCAATGAACCAGCAATGCCGTTGGAGCATATAAATTTTAAAAATGGAAGAAAATGTCTTGTAACAAGCCTGTTAAGTAACCATTCAACACTACCAATCCTATTAGGTAAACATTTAAGTCTATCAGAAATGCACTGTAAACATTTAAGAAAAAAATTCAATGTGTCAGGGCTCTGACGTATCCCAATTTTTTTTTATATTTTTACTAACAATAGTTTGAACACCAGAGAATGTATTGGAAGGGAAAACTTTGGATATTCCACCATATCAAACATTGCCATAAATTTACCTAGCATAAAATGCTAAACCAAACATTTGAATTAATGCTAGCATTAATCCCCCTTCGACGAATGCATAACAAAATAAAAATACCATATACGATCAAATACTTTGGATATTTCAACATATTTAACATTGGGAATAGTGAAGGTGGCAATAAGACCTCCAATCCGTTGTCCAATTAGATCTTCACAAACATGGTACTTTTTATTATATAAAAATCAATGCGTTCACTTCTCTTGTTCCAACAATAGACAATATGGAAATACTTCTGGTCAATGCACAATCAAATACTTTGGATATGCCAACATATTTAACATTGGGAATAGTGAAGGCGGCAATAAGACCTCCAATCCATTGTCCAATCAGATCTTCACAAACATGGTACTTTTTATTATATAAAAATCAATGCTTTCACTTCCCTTGTTCCAACAATAGACAATATGGAAATATTTCTGGTCAATGCACAATCTAATACCGGGTTAACGATTTATTGATCGCTAGAGTCCCTCTATGCCTATGGCAGTGACTAATAAATCTTTCACGTTTAAAACATTTCAATTTTGATAAAAACCACAAGTAAATTGGGACAAAAAATTCAGTATGGAAGATTGGAAAATTTTAGTCAAGTAAATAACCGTAAAAGTTGTTTAAATGTGTTTACAATTTAACTCTTTTGAAATCCAAATAAATAACTGTAAAAGTTATTTAAATTTGTTTACAATTTAACTTTTTTAAAATCCAAATAAATGTTGCCAATTTGATATGAATTTTTAAATGACTATTCCATATAACATTACAAATCAACCACTCATCTTAACTTTGAACATAAATTTTACCATGTAATATTTATTTTTATTTTTTTTGGTTGGTATAGTTAAGTTTATTTGATCTTTAAAAAAGGAAATGATTTTCTCAATAAACAATGATATATAAAGAGGTAAACTTCATTGTAATAAATGTATCATTTATAATATCATATTGTATTATTGTGGGTATGTTTTTTTGAGTTCAACGATGTGACTCAATCTTATATAGCCCTTCATCATTTAGTGATCTAAATTATTTTGTAATATGGTATCAAAGCAAGGAAGAGTTTAGGAGTCCAAAGTCATGTCGAGAATCTCGGGCCTTTGAAAAACAATGTTTCCACTTTTGCAACCTTTAGTAAAAACAATGTTTCCAGTTTTGCAACTTTAGTAGTCTAAGAGCCATTGAGTCTGTGATCATGAAGACCTGGGGACTGATGTCAATAGAATAAAAACAAAAAGACATGATTTCATTTTTTTTGGATGAAGAAAAAATAATTGTTGTAGGTGAATACAAAAAAAAAAGACATGATTTCAGCACTTTTGGATGAAGAAAAAATAATTGTTGCAGGAGATACTCAATTTGAGAATAGATTATATAGACTACATTATACCCAAGATACAATTGTGGAAAATCAACTAAGTATAGAGGGGATATGGAATTTTATTATTGTAAGAAATGGGTCACACATCTTGGAACTATGGATTTTGAGCTAATGATGTTCTCAAGGGAAAGCTCAAAGACAAACCACATGTAGGGATTGTGATAAAATGGGAGAGTAGAGACAAATAATTGAGAACACACAAAGTTCTATTAAATTAATGAATACTTGTACAATGGTTTGTGACTCATTATATCAAGTTCAGTGGTTGTTATCAGATCTAACTTATTCCAAAGATAAATGTAGAGGTTGAGAGAATATCTCAACTAGACACCAAACTAGGATCTCACAAATCCAACTCTCAAACAACATCCTAAGAATAGGATCACACAACTCACTTAGATATTGATTCTCAATACATTAGCAAACATATTCGATAAGTAGGAATTACATATTCCAACACTCTCCCTTAATGACTACTTATCTAAATATCTATGTGGTCATATCTTCATCATTGTCAGGGCTTCAATCTTTCAAACTTTCTTATGATTCATCTTGTATCAGTATCTAATTATTAGCATCCATATAAAAAGAAATCCATCTACCGGAATACATGGGTCATCAGCCATTGTAACCACCAATCCTCTAGGAATGCTTTTCATCTACATGGTTCATCAATGTTAAACTCTTCCTTAATCATAACTTGGTCCACCACATTATGAGATAAATCCATCTCACATTTCCCCCCTGAATCGAAGAATCAATTTCTCCGACTCCACATCCTCTCTAAGCATAAGAGGATAACTATGTGTGAATCCACACCACAAAATGTATGGCCCAAATAGTAGGGCTTACAACAAACATGGGGAACTAACTTGCCGATGATGAGTCAATACAACTTGGACCAAAAAAACTTTGGGGTGTCGGGTACAATCGATCATGCACACCCTACAACATTTTAATCAAGTACAAAAAATGACACATAAATTATCATAACTCCAAATCCCATTTACATAATTTCATTATCGACCATGACACACATAACCACTTATAACATTTAAGAGAAGCTTCACACAATGTGAATGACATAACTATGCACACCTTCAAACAAAACTGTACACAACTTGAATCACATAATTGTGAGTCCGACATAATGGACATGTACACCTCACTTCGCTATAACACCTAACAGTGTTCTCCTCCACTACACACAGAAATGAACAATGATTCCTCTTCACTACCTATGTTGGTTGTGGCTCAATTCTTCTTATTACGGGTACCGCCTTTTTCACTTTCACGATTTTCTTCTCTTTATAACAACCACAGTAATCAAAGGATGTCACATGGTGACAACAATGGAAAGGACTTACAACCAATAGTAGAAATATGCAAACAACAACAAAGTAAACAATGGTGGTATCTTTTCAGTGATGGAAGGACTCAGCGATACACATGTCTCGACCTTTGATTGGCTGACTGCTCACTTTGCAAACTTGGGTTTTCTTCCTTCCAAGAGGATTTCACTTTCTTAGCAACGACTTGTTAACAAGATGATTTCCACATGCAAACACCACAGTGCAGCGATCTCTATTTCTCTACACATTCGTCTCTCAATAGTAACAACAAATTGGATTATTCACAAGATCAATGATCACACCCGCTACTTCCTTCGACTATCTTAACAATCTTACATGAGAAGTACACACAACACAGTTGGCTACTGTGTCAATTAACAACGGATGTTATAAGAACCCCAATCCTGCAATTAAATGCTACAGGTCCCCGTCTGATAGAATTAAGAGCTTCTAAATTTCCCATAAATCATTTAGCATGGAAAATATCACTACCATCATCAAATATGGACAAGATTCACACCAAATCTCTATTCAAACAGGGTTTATCCAATGATTAAATTACCATCTATCTCATGATTGATTCGAATCTTGAAGATAATGATCTCCTAGGTTGATGGTAAAGGCACCCAATTCACCACAAGTTTCAACACAAGAAACGTTGATCTATACAGAGTTGTGATCTCACCTAGACCACAATCTCACATAGGAATACAAGGATTGATTTATGAATCCATTCCCATATTTTATGATAAGAAAACAAAGTATTTAAACCATAGAATGAAACTATGCCACTTGAAAGCTATTTCCCTCAACACATCACAATGGAAATTATTTACTCTACTTCCACATGTTCCTGGGCACTCCCGTGAGGGATTTACACCCATTCCATCTCTGATACCATGATGAAATGGGAGAATAGAGACAAATAATTGAGAAGACAAAAAGTTCTATTGAATTAATGAATACTTGTACAATTGTTTGTGACTCATTATATCGAGTTCATTGGTTGTTATCAGATCTAACTTATTCCAAAGATAAATGGAGAGATTGAGGGAATATCTCAACCATACACCAAACTAGGATCTCACAAATCCAACTCTCAAACAACCTCCTAAGAATAGGATCACACAACTCACGTAGAGATTGATTCTCAATACATTAACAAACATATTCGATAAGTAGGAATTATATATTCCAACAGATTGTAGTCATTGTTGAAGATCCATGGGATGTTGACAATGTTGATGACCTTACTGAAGAAAGAGAATTTTACACATTTTAATAAGCCCACACCTTGAAAACATAAAGGGATCTAATGTAAATAGAGCTCAACATTGATCATTGCTCAAATACTTTGGTAGTTTGTGAATCTCAATAATTAAACCCTTATGAGGGTCATGAGACAACTTGATGGAGCATTGCAGATGCGTGTGTAGATGTGGCTCAACATGGATGGTTTTCTAATGATTCAGAAGATCCGTAATTTACGAGTTTGGGGAGGTGGAATATGGGAAATTGGGAATTCAATTCGAGAGATGCACCTTTACAAGAGTTATGAGGCATCTTAATGGAGCTCTACCTAGTCCAAGAACTATTTTCATAGAAGAAGCTTCTGAAGAAGGTTATATTTTGATTACTTTTGTTGGTTTTTGTGTTTACTCAGTGTTGTTTGCCTTCAATTAGTGTGTTTTAATTTCAGTATTGTAATCCTTAAGAGAGGGTGTTATAATATAAGGCGTAATGCGTAATAATGTCACTTTATCATTTTTCAGGTTGTATTCATGTTCATGATTTAGTGATCTAGCTTATTATGTCCTTGACATTATGTTCTATGTACATTATATTATTAATTTCAAAAATCAAATTGTTGTTATACAAAAATAAAATATACACTTCACTTCATAATTATTTTGAGTTTTGTCAATTGAATTTAGCTTGGGTGCTTGGGAAAAATGATTCTTATCCTCCCCACCTTAATTCAATTCCCACAAGTAAAATATTGAGCTCATAACGAATATATTGTTATAATTCTTTCAAGCCTTGTTGTTGATAAAAAAAACAACACATTAGACCATACAACCAACTCTGTGGTGGTGCATTCAAAAAAGGCAACAAAGCTTTATAGTCATGCAATATGATTCCATTCAAAAGAAACACTATCCATCCATTTTTAGAATTATTTATTGATAGAGAAATACGGGTTAACACAGCCAAAAACTATACCTCAACGAGTAATGACATCCACATTTAATATAAGCATTATGTTTTTTCCGTCGAGATATAGGTCTTGTAAATGAAATAGATTCATTGGGTCTGCATAATAACAAATTATATAATCATTAATTAATTATTCATTGGGGGTACGTTCATTGAATATAATAATGAATATTATCATAATAATGGATTTTTTATATTTTTTCAGTAAGAAAAAAGATTATATTAGTAAATATAAATGTTCTTTTACAAAAAATTGTCTTCATAAAATGCTTTCAGATCCTTTTTATAGGACTATAGATAAGTAAGAGCTGGTCACAATATAGTTTACTCCAGAACTGCAAATAAAATTTGGGTACATCCTCTGAAATAAAGTCCATGCTTTTATATTTCTAGTTACATTACAAAAAAAACAGTTGTTTCATCACCCTTGCATCAAATTACTTTTAACTGAAGTTAAGTCTTTCAAAAAAAAGTGTTCCTTCTTCAGTACCCATTTCAAAATATATACCATCCTCGTCTAGTACCAGAGCTTCTTTAGAGAGCTTATCAGCTTCCTTGTTGAAATCTCTATATATATGTTGAGCTTTTATTTGTTGAAATATCCTGCTCAACACACGAATTTTTTGCATCCAAGGCTTAAGAGAGACCACCTGTAGATTGTTATCATTAGAAAACCAATCAATAATAAATTTTGAGTCACCCACCAGTTGTAACCTTGTTACCTTTTTATATCAAGAAAAAAATAAGATGCACCACAAGGCTAGGAGTTCACCCCTAGTGTTAGTTCCTCTACCACAACTCATCTTAAGTCTGTAAGTGCCATTGGATGGGAATTTCAATACAACTCATGCCCCACATTTATCACCCTTTTATTTTGAGGCCCCATCAAAAAACCCCACTGTCAGATCCCAATCAAGTAAAGGAGGCCTAACAACCCTGCTAATCTTAGTAACTTTTGGACTTTTAAATTCACCCAGGTCCTGTAAAATCCTACTACAAACTCTAATCAGATTTGGTGAATGATCTTCAAAGATCACCATATTCATGTGCTTCCAAACCTCCCAGCAAATATAACATGGGATTTCTTTCCAAATTAACTCCTTCCTAATCCAATTTTGAAGACATTCAACAATCTGTCCTCCTATCCAATAATTCTTTAGTTTTAAGTCCTTAATAAGTGAAGACCAAATGTGTTTGGTAAAAAAACATTCCACAAAGAGATGATACATAATTTCCTCATCGTTCCTACATAAAACACATCTATTAGGCCCAAAGAAACCTCTTTTGACCAGATTCTCCCAAGTAAGAATTCTTTGTTCAAGAATTAACCAAATAAAAAGTTTGACTTTTAATGGAAGCTGCCACGTTCAGAGTTCAACATACCAGTAATTTGGTTCTTCCTCCACATTCTCCAACATCTGAACTTCATAAGCTTGTTTTTCATTCACCTGTCCACCTTTTTTATCCCAAGGCCATAACAAAGTATATTTATCACTATTTAATTCAAATTATGATCCTATTAGCCCCTTAATAAAATTATTCCATTCATCTTTTTGTTCTCCACCTATCCCCAAAGTCTCAACCCTTTTCCACCTTGTATTACTTGTGTTCTCTCAATCAATTGTCCCAGCTTAAGCAAGGAATTCTATGTCTTTTCCTTCAGAGTAGAGACGATATTCCTTGACAGTTTGTAGTAATTATGTGATCCAACCATAGGATCAGATACAATCCTAATGTCCCTCCCATTTCCGGGTTTCCACACTAGCCAATCAGTTAAGATAGAGAAAGAAGAAGTAAGTGCTCTCGAAATATTTGAAATTCCATTCCAATTTTTCTTTCCTTCCCTGAGCCACTCAATAACAATTTTCTTCTTGATGTGTTTTTTCAGTATCACCTCATGCCAAAGTCCAAGCACCATAAGACATCTCCACAAAAAAAATTCCGCCAAGGATTTTCCAAAGGAAAAATTACTTTTAATACCCCATCCACCATCCTTTTTTGGTTTAGCTATCTTTTTCCAGTTGATTAAATGCATCCCTTCTTTTAGTTTTTTACCAGCCCACAAGAAGCTAAAAATCCTCCTTCTGATATTGTTTAGAGTGCCTTTTGGGATCTTCTCCAGTGAAATACAATACACAGGTATGCATTCAAGAACAACTTTTAAAAGTGTGAACCTACACCCTAAAGTAAGCCATCAATGGCTCCAATTCGATATTCTTTTTTCGAAATTTTTCTCCAGCCAAAACCAGTCATCCTTAGTGTAGAAATTTGGTTTAAAGAAAAAACCTAGATACTTAAAACTATCATCTACTGGTTTTACTTCAAAAGGCAATAACTCCTTCAGCAAAGAAATATCCTCATTGTTCCAACCTACTTCAAGAAAAGAAGACTTTTGAGGGTTGAAAGCCATCCCTGTCGCCTAGCAAAATAAATCCAGAACTTCCTTAAACATTTTCCAATCACTTAATTTCCCACTCCCAAAAAGGATAACATCATCCACAAACATCAAATGGGAGATTCTTAGCCCTCTTTCCACAGAGACTCCTTCTAATTTATTATCCCTAACTTGCTCATGTATGGCTCTTCTTAAACCTTCTACAACAAGTAGAAAAAGTAATAGAGATACGGGGCACCCTTGCCTTAATCCCCTTGTACTCTTAAAGAAACTAGTGGGCATTGATCAACACAACAAAATTTTTTAAAGTCACACACCCTAAAATCTAGTCTGTAGCTTATAAACTCAATCCCACCTATAGCAATACAACCCTTAGAAACCCCCAATCCACTTTATCATAAGCCTTAATCAAATCCAATTTTAGGACCAATGCTTTGATATTTTTTACCTTGATATTGTGTAAGTCTTCCTGTAATACACCTATGGCATCAATTATTTGTCTTCCCTTAAGAAAACAAAATTGTTCCTTAGAAATTCCAAAAGACAAACAAGATTTTATTCTAGTAGCTATAATTTTTGTTATGATCTTATGCACCAAATTACATAATGCAATAGGTATATACCCTGCAAAAGACTCTAGCTTGTCACTATTAGGTATAAGATCAATGAAGGTAGCATTCAAATATCCATTAACCCTACCTATCCTCCTGGTCTCTTCAACCATATCCAAAATATCATTTCTCACTAGATCGAAAAAATCCAGAAAAAATTCTATAGTCCAGCCATCCGACCCAAGACTTTTTGAGGCACTAAAACCTTTAATGTTGTCACGATTTCCACTAAAGATATAAGTTCTGCCACTTTGTGCCCTTCTTCCTCTGAGAACATTCTAGGATAACTCCTTAAAACTGCTAACTGATTAGTAATAGAGAGGTTCTCCTGTGCCTTGAAAATATTTTGGAAAAAAACAACTACTTCCTTTTGTAGTCCTTGATTACATGTGATCATAGTTCCATATTCCTTGGTGATGTCCCAAATGGTATTGCTCATATTTATAGAGTTGGAATAGCCATGAAAGAACTTAGTATTCTTGTCTCCTGAATCTAACCAATTTAACCTACTCTTTTGTCTCCAACTCTCCTCCTCCTGTCTCAAAAGGACCAATTTCCTTTTTTTTCTTTTTCTAGTACCAACACTTTATCAGCCTCCTTCTCAAATCCCCCTGGAAAGTTAGTGTACAATGTATCCAAATCCATTTCAATATTTACCAGTTCCTCCTTAGCTTCCAATTTCTTCTTTCTTTCCCATTTTACCACCAAAGACTTAAGTATCTTAAGCTTTTTTACCAAAGCATCCATTGGATTTAAGATCTCATTTCCCAATAAATCATTCCAGTTTGCTCTAACTAAATTTACAAACTCTAGTTCCTCAAGCCATATAGATTTAAATTTAAAAGGGAAGAAAACCTTTCCTGTTTCTTGTTCCAAATGGAGAATCACAAGCATATGATCCGAAATCTTTGAATTACATACCCAAGTTCTATATTTGATCCCTGATAGCGCTAGGTCCTCTGAAATAAAAATCTACTCTAATCTCTTTGCAATGTAGTCCAAACCTCCTCCGCCATTTCGCTAGGTAGGGAGAAGCTTTAAAGGTTCAACATGCACCAGTCCCTCAACTTGTATCAACTGGCTAAAATATAATTGTAATGGATCAACTCTAGTAAGGGCTCCCCACACTTCTCTGTTGGTGGTAAAGTTTAGATCGCCCCCCAGTATCAAATTGTGTTCCTTGAGAAGTCCATCTCTTTTAATAGCCTACCAAAAAATCTCTCTATCAGAATAAGGTCCATAGCAATTTATCAATTTCAGTCTTTTATTTAAATCTTTAAATACTCCATCCAACATAATCCCTGCAGGGGGCAGATAAGAAAAAAAAACATTTTTTATTGGATCGCAAGCAGTCAAAGGTCCACCTGAAAGTCCCGAAGAATCCACTCCACAAAAATACCAAGTAGGAAGTAACTTCATGAAAAAATCTCTTTCTTTTGTTTCACAGACCATAGTTTCTTGAATTAACAGAGCATTCGGTTTTTTTGACTCTAGGAACCTTTTGAGAGCTAAAAACTTCAAAGTGCCCCCCACTCCCCTGACATTCAGGGTTGCAACAATAATTGTATAACCCTTGCCATATATTTCTGAGCTCTAAGCGCCCTAGGTCCATCAGTCATCGTTATATTGGTGGTAACACACTTTTCCTTTTCTTTCCCTAACTTCCTCGTACTTCTAGTTTTAAGTAGGAATAAATCTTTCTCCAGGCCTCCCCGAACCACTCCCTTCAAAAAAGAAGCTTCTCCCACCGAGGTGTGATTAGGTTCACACCTTTCATTCTCCCCCTTCCTAGGTTTTTCTAACTTCTTTGGTACAGGTTCCCCCCCAGCAAAAATCGACAGAGGTGATCAGGTAAGGACATCTCTATATGAAGGAATAAAATTGAATAAGGATTCATATAACTCAACGAGAACAAGCGAGTACTTCAAACAACTAACACTTTGTGAATATGCAGAAGCTACTCTAGCTCCAGTAAGAATATTCCTGTAAATTTGCACGAGAAGGATCAACCCTCCCGTCCAATCCCATAGGAGGATTATCTACAGTGTTTTCCACAGGATACATAGCGTAATCCAGACTCCCTTCACTCCCACTAGTCTCGGGATTGGAATTCAAGGTCATTAACGGGATCACAAATTTACCCTTTCCCCCAAGAAGACCAACTGAATTCCCAATCCATATCAGAGACCTATCTTCCACTTCCCCAGTAGAAACAACATCCCTCTCCTCAATAGGACAACCCTCACCTTCATAATTATGATTACCTCCAATCATGTTAGGTTCCCCCCCCTCCACCAACTTACTTGTTTAAGATTCAGTTACCTCCGGCGGAGAGGAAATCCCCCCTCCCAAAGTACTACCTACACCCTCCACTTCCAACACCCTCTCGATCTCGAAAGGTTCTGGGATGGTATATTTATACATGTTTTTCCACCAATAATATCCAGCAGTCTCCATGCACTCACGCACAATGATCCCATGACAAGTTGGTTGTTACTGTTCACCCCACCCACTTCAATTCATCATGTAGGAGGCTTCAAAGGGAAATAGCAAAGTGAAAATTGTCTCCATAGTAGGATAGATCTCATAAGGTTTCTGGCTGTAGTTCTTCAATCCAAGCAGTCCCAAGAATACAAGACTGGTTATGGGGTTGGGTTGCTATAGTAAGTCCAACTTACATTCATTCTTCCAACTAAAGGTAGAAGGCCATGTTCTTCTAAGTTGCCACCCAAGAAAACAACATAAAACAAAGTCACCAATCTGTTCTGTAAAACATCTACGTTAAGGTCAACTAGTCTACCCAAGTTGGTAAAGAAAACATATGTTTTGGTCCTTCCTGCTTTGATTGTTGGGACTATTCAAAGTTATCACTACCGCTTGTTATAATAGGTACACCCAGAAAGCCTTGTTAGATTGGTTGGCCAGAATGAGATTTCCTGCTCAAGAACCTTGTTAGAATTGCTCGAAGTCCTGGAATAAGCTCACTTGCAAGATATATAGCCTTAAGCCCAAGAGCCTCAAATAGCCTAAAGAGTCACTTGGAGTCTTTTTAGATTTGATCTTCCTAGAAAGAAGAAATCCTTGAAGCCAACCGCTAAAATAAGGAAGGGCTAACAAAAAGAACCAAGCCTAGTTCGAAGAGCTAAAACCTAAAACTTAGAAGCTTTGTGATAAGAAGAGGACCAGCCGAAGAAGGGGGAAATATTTCTTATTTTCTTAGAATGCCTGACCTTGGGCTGGTTATGAGTTCTACTTTCTCAATTGAATTATTGCTTAGTCCTATCCAAATGGGTGGGTGTTTTCGAGGTTTTAGGCCACTGGTCCATTTGAGTCCCAAACTCTCTTTTTTATTAAGCCAAATCGGGATTTAATGCATTTATGCTTAGTACTCTTGTATAGAATTTAGGGATGTTGTAGTTAGATCATTATGAACTTAGTTTAAAACCGATTAGATTCATTTCCCCCCTCCTACATTCTTTATGGTTGATTTTGATATCATAACCCCACTTCGCACCCAAAGGCACTTTTTCTTTTGCATTTGGATTTTTCACACTACTAGGGAGGATGTTCGACTAGCTAAACTAGTCGTGCTGCAATTTCTGGGATGAGGATTACTAGGTGGGAGGAATGAAATCACTGCCTATTGAATCGACCTGTAAGGAAATTGAATATTTATGATAAGGAACTGGATAATATGATTGTATACAATCATATCTCTCATTATATATATATCTAATGTAATTGTCTTTCCTAAGAAGGGAGAGGAACGGAGTACTCGACGAGGTAGGAGGGCGAGGGGGGTTACTTACGTGTTTCCTGAATGGATAGATTGTGATGGCAGGAAAAATGAATGAAAGGGAGACTGTTGAGAGAAGAAAACTCGGTGGATAGGAGTAGGAGACGAAATTTGACCGGATAAGGATTGAATTCAATTACTTAAGTGATTAATGCTTGCCTGAGAGAGAAATATATCTAATTATTTATTCTTTCGATACCTTCCTGGAGATTATCTCTTTATACCTAGATCTATCGAACTGAGATATTCTCGATTGAGAGCTTCCCGTATATCCATCCATTTCAAACTGATGATGACGATGCACTTTACAGATTGTTTGGTTTGATGCTAGAGGGAGTCGGATGTTGCTTTCAACTGGTTGAATAACCCTCGGCTTGCTTATGATTGTTGGCTAGAAACATCTATACTTCAATCCTCCCATGGGGACTAGGTAGGTCCCATACAGATAGAAACCTGGCAGGGTTGGTTGTTTATGTTTTGATCCAAGTTCCCATCAGACAATGATATTGGAATGGGTGGAGAGTAAATAATCTAGGGTAATGGGTGCACCTCACACTGAATATTCATCTCTTGCATAAAGAAAGGGTACCTCACTATGAATTAAGACATAGATATTTCATTGAACTTACTATGGCTAATAGTCTTGACTAATTTCCATGGAACCTAAAGATAAGACGACAAGAAAGTAGTCTAATGACCACTAACGATGATTGACTACTTGGCACTGAGTATAGCTTCTAGCAAAGAATTTCCTTATGATGGCTGTTGCAATATCTTCCTTTATTATTGGGTATATGATCTATATGTATATATTACTACGAGGTTTCCAGGTCGACATTTGAATGAAAGGTAGGGGATGGAAGGTAATGAGGTGGGGCAATCGATCAAGAAGGCAATCGGAGATTGATTCAAAGGATAGAGAAATGAGTTGGAAGGCAGGTCGAGTCGTCGAATTCCCTCCTTCACTGATTGACTCCTCTGGGAAATCTCCAATAGTAGGGACCTAACAGCGGAAGAGGTTTCCAGAGTATTTCATGCCCGAAGGAAGAGAATAAACACTAGTTTCAACTCCGCCTATCAAGGGAAGTTTTAAGATGGATTATGTAGGCAAGAATAAGGAATGTAGTCACTTGTCCGCATTGGGAAAGGGGGTGGCATGAAATCCAAGGTGAATAATGACAAAATTGGCCGACATAAAAGATTTCAATTTGAATTGAAAATGGAAGGTGGAAAGAAGATATTGAGTGAGTGATATACATGTGGGTAGCTGGCAGAGTAAATGCATGAACCATTGGATGAAATCGTTATAAAGAAAGTGAGGGTGTAGGCGAAAGACATGATAATTTTTAGATAGAATAAACTACTAAGTTGTTTTAGATAGAACACTCTCGCTCACAACGCACTCAGCAGGACAGGGTTTATGGAGGGCCAGGTGACTTCGGCCTTTGGCAAAAAAAAAATTCATGTGCCTAGACAAAGTGGGTCTACTTTTGCTTCAGCTCTCCTCATCGTATGGGAGCTCTGGTGCAGCCCTGTATCCTTCTCGTCCCGGCTCACTCCCATCTCGTTGCAATTCGTTGAGGAAATTCCTGGCAATTTTCTTTTTCATGTGCCTGGACAGAGTGGGTCTGCTCTTGCTTCGGCTCTCCTCATCATCTGGGAGCTCTAGTGCAGCCTTGTAACCTTCTCGTCCCAACTTACTCCCATCTCGCTGCACCCTCACTGTATCGTCATATATTCCCTGGCAATTATGACCAGAAAGTGGGGCAGGCCTCGCCGTGGCTCGGCCTGGTACACCCACAAGGTGCAGCGGCAAAGGAAAGAGAAGCTAGAGCATGCTCTGGCGATGGCGACCTCCATTCTCCGAAAGAAGGCTCGATCTGAGAAATTGGCTCTGCATGCCATCATCGCGGAGATAGGAGCCGGATGTAGCAGCGAAACCATGGCAATTAAGCCTGGAGACAGGCAGGAGGATGGTGTTGCGGATGCATTTCCCACCTATTATGTGGAAGAAATTTCGTTCATGGAGTTGACGACCACCCCGGAGCTCCAAGCCATGGAGGCGAAACACCGCGATGGAAGTGGCCCAAAAATTGCTCTGGCAGATGACATCCCCAGGTGCATTGTTGAGGAAATTCCCTGGTCGGGTGACTACAGCCCCACCAGCCATGATATGCAGGCAACGTTCGAGGAAGACGCGCGGGATAAAACCAGAGTAGAAGTGAACGCAGACAACAATAGCTCAGCGAGGAAGGAAGAAGTGGATGGTGCAGAGCTGATGGAGATCGAAGCTGGAATTGGAGCGACCGTGGAATTGAGGGATGTATCCCTCAATGACGTGGGTAATGGCTTGCATGGCTCTCTACTCCGTGCAGAGCATCTGGCTCTAGTGTTCGAACTCTGAGGCCACATGGCAGACCTGGAGCATAGAGCCCTTCTCATGGGCCAGCGTCTGGACCTGCTCCTTGATGCGTACTCCAATGTTCCAGCTAAGCGAAAGTGCCCTCTCTGCGTGTAGGCATTTTCCATCCCGGATGGGTCCACGTGGTAGACAAGCAAGGGCGACAGGTCACCAGGTATCTAGGTCTTCTATGCTTTTTTTGTTTCTTAGTTTTATCATGCTACTGTTATATGTCCATTTGGACTATAGCCATCTGTCCTGGTTTCCTCCAGGCAGGACAGATGCTATTTTGTTTCTTGTTTTATCATGCTACTGTTATATGTTCTCCAAACTATGCTGGTTTTCGGTAAACGACAACATTTTTGGTGACTCGGACCTATATCACTGTACATTTTGTCAAAGTTTCTTCGATAAATTAATATAGCAGGTTCCACCTTTTTTACTCAAAAAAAAAAAGGTTGTTTATTGATAAATCTGAGCATATCAAGAGCATGGCATCTTCATCCAAGCCACATGCCCAAACTATGCGGAAATCACACACATAAGCAAATATGCATGTGGTGGAAGTTCATGAGAAAGTTGACATTGTGGATCCGCTATTAGGGAAAGCAGGGATCATTAATTTTTAGGATTTTCACGTTCAGGATGAAACACACTTTCTAGAACACCAGTTTGATCATTATGCAGACACAAGGAATATCCAATATGGAAGTGAAGAAGTAATAGTGAAGACATGGGCCCGAAATTGATTTAAATCATGATTCTTACTTTGCTGGATGTTCCACATTTTGGATGGAGCTCGAATGTGATTAAGTGTGTCAGGTTTTGACTCAGCAAGTTGTATGGAGGATTCCTCTGATTGGACAAAACTTATCCCATTGACCCTGATTCCATGCGTCAAGTATCAAGATTACCCAGACTTGACGAGGATGTAGCTGATGTAATCTAATCTCAGCAAAGAATGTTAATCCTAAATAAATTGACAAGAAATATGAAATGCATCGTGGAAAATGCGGAGTCATCATTTTACTGATCAATGATCCAGAAGTTCGGTTTGCAACCCATATATAGAAAGAGATGTTCAAGGAATAAATATGTCATGGGACATATACCTTTAGAATGAGTTCATAGTATATTTTCTGGACGTGCGGGACAATGGTAAGGATTTTCATTATAGTTGGGTTCTTTTTCTTCTTGCCATTATTTTCTGGAAAGATCTGGAGGGAAGAGAATTCGATACCAAGGTCACAGACACATTTCCAGCATCTAACTGAAATATTTGGTAATGTAATGAGGATAAGGAATGCCAAGAGGAGACAAGTGTTTCATTCCAATGATGGTATATGAAGATGATTCAATAAACTTTAAAGGCTATCTGAATCCCTAGGAATAATGTAGATAAGTATGATGGTTATGTTTTGTTTTAAATAAACATTTATAATGTTTTCTTGAGACCTCACCCAAATCCACAGTCACCTACAGACATTCTTCTGTTAATTGTAGTGGATAGTGGAAGAAGAAAATAAGAAGACAATGTTTTCCATAGAATGGGGCTCCTATGCTTACAATGTCATGTTCTTTGGCATGAAGAATGCCCTATCCATATTCTCGACGATAGTGATAGCTGCCTTATGTGATTACATACACAAGTTCCTGGAGGTATACTTGGATGACTGGGTTGTCTATAGTATCCTAAAGGACCATGTTGTGGTATTGTGTCTAATGTTTGAGAGGTGTCACCAACTGTCGATATTGCTAAGCCTAAAGAAGTTCCTTTTGTTAACATCGTTTGGAACTTTGTTGGGTCACATTTTCTGCAAGGATGGAGTTTTGGTGGACCTAGCCAAGATTGTGGCCATTGTTAACCTGATAGCCTCAAAAAATGAACACACATTGTGGTAAACCCTGGGACACATGGGCTACTACAGGAGGTTTCTCAAAGGGTATTCCACAAACACTGCATCCATGGGTCACCTTTTTAAGAACATGGAAGACTTTGTCTGGACTGCGGAATGCCAGGCCTCCCTAGACACACTAAAACAAAAGTCGGTAAGCACCATGATCTTAGTCATTCCAAATTGGGCTTTGGAATTTCATGTGCATGTGGATGCCTCAAGTATCTCCCTGGGATACATACTAACCAAACTAGAAGAAGGGAATATGGACCACCAAATTCACTTCGCTAGTAGAAAATTATTGAATGCACAATGCAACTACACTACTACTTAGAGGGACAGATTAGCAATGATCTACTCACAAAAGTTTAGACACTATCTATTATGTGGCCACTTCATGTTTTTTACTTACCATTCGACGTTGAAGTACCTAGTGAACAAGCCAGTCTTAGAAGGCCATTCGATGGCTCATGTTGTTCCAGGAATTCAACTTTGAGGTCATGGTGAAGCCAGGAAAGGATAATGTAGGAGGACTGTATCACTTATTAAGAATTGAGACTGGGGAATCTGGTGGATCTCTAGATGATCAGTTACCATATTCTGATCTATTAAGAGTAGATATAGTTCCATATTTCATGGAGGACATTGCAATCTTCCTGATGATGGGGCTAGTCTAGTGTGGGTATTCAGCAGTGCAAAAGAAGTAACTGGCGGTCAGGGATGTCGATTGCCAACTAATAGCAGGATAGTTGTACATATTAAGGATATATGAGATAATAAGGAGGTACATTATATTATTGCCAATATATTTTTGGGGAATGTAAAAATGGGGTGGCGGGACGACACTATGGAGGAAATACCACAACTCAAAAAATATTGCAGGCAAGTATAGAAAAAAAATATTGTATTCGGCTCCCTTTTTAGTAATTGGTGATTTATCTAGAAGTATGTCAGGAGGGGCATTACATATGGTATCAGAGCTGGGTTCTAACGCTAGTGCCAAATGGATCTGCATGCTTATTAGTACCCATATGAAATATAAGATGAGTACTTGTATGATTTGATTGTATATCTTATGTATTAAGACCTATCGACATGGTCGAGTGAAAGGATGGTACTTCTAACTCTTCTCTTGCTTTCATAACAACACAATATGTTGAAGTGTGTTGAAAGATAAGTGAAATCCTAGACATTGTGAATCTCCTCCTACTAGAAATTGTAGATAAAAATTTGTAACCCTAATGGAGTCTGAAGTATAGAAATATAGTATTCCATTTCGTTGAAAATGAATTCCCTAAGTAAATCCAGATATAATCTAGTGTAAGGAGTATGCCAAGTCTTGCAATGTATTCCATTGGATGGGATGACCTTCCACGAGGGATGAGTTGCCCCGACAGTCAGTGGTTGCATTGCAATTGTTCAAGAAATGGGAAATTGATTTCATTGGCACCATCAACCCTCCAACTAGACATTATGGTTCCCACTACATCATAATCACAACTGATTATCTCACGTGTTGGGCAGAGGTGGCACCTACCAGAGACTGTAGGATACATATAGCCACCACATTCATCTTTGAGCATATCATATCCATATTTGGATGTCCATGGAGTCTCACTACAGATTAGGGCAGGCACCTCATGACTACCGCCATCTAGACCTTAACTCAAGAGTTCATGGTGCAACATCATACAAGCAATTTGTATCACTTGCGAGCCAACGTGACAATCGAAGCCTTCAACATGATCCTAGAGTAGGGATTTACAAAGGTTTGTGCAAGAAATCAGGACGATAGGGATGAGCGGAAACCTGCAATACTTTGGGCATACTGAGTGATGGTCAAGAAGTTAACAAGGCACATGCCATTTAGTTTGGTCTATGGCAGGGAAGCAATGATACTTTCAAAATTCATAGTACCTAGTCTGTTCATGGCACAAGCTACACAAATGTCTGAGGAATCGATTCAGAGCCACCTGATGGAACTAATGGGGTTGGAGGAGGACAGGTTTAAAGCACAACATCACTAGACAATAGAGAAAGTGTGGCAGAAGGTGTGGCATGATCACCATATCAATACAAAGAAATTTGACAAGGGAGACCCAGTATTTCCCTATGATAGTAAGTACCTGAAGAACCCGAAAAAATTTCAAATGCACTTGTCCCTTTAGGGTCATGAAAATTAAAGAATCAAGAGTTGTCCAACTAGCCCAACTAGATGGTACACTCTGCGAGGGGTTGGTGAATGGCACCTTCATGAAACCCTTCACCCCTCCAACAAACTGAGATGCCCAAACTCCCTCCCTGCATAGTTCCTTTGGATTCTTTGCCAAATAAACACAATCAGGTTTCTCTTCAACCCCTAGCTTCTCCTTTGAAACATTCTCACAAAAAAAATCCTCCTTCCCTAAATCTTTCTCCCAATTTAAAACACTAACAGGAAGCGAAGAAATATAATTCGAGCAAGGTAGGTTTGACTTACCATTCCCAGTGTCATGATCCACGCCCGAGGACAACAATGAATCTGTCCCTTCATCAAGTGTTGAGTTTAGGACTGTGGGTTGTATGGCCATTTCGATTTCGCCACCCTCAGCATCCCAAACTGAAATCTTTTTTCCTCTATGCCCAATGCATTGATACCGCAGGTGCCCCGTTTCCTTACATACTGCACATCTGAAAGGAACCCCCAAATAGTCCAGTCTCTGTTGTATCACAATCCCACGCCAACAAATATCAATTTCATCTGGAAGACCACCGTATAGATCAACTTCTACCAACAGTTTTCCCATCCTCCTATCAGACCCTGTCAAAATCTTTGAATCAACATAAAGAAATTTTCCTATAGCATTATCAATCTCCTGAAAAGCTTCCAGGCTCCATAAAACAAGCGGGCACCCAGGCAACAGAACCCATAGATGTATGTAGTGGATGTGTTCCTTCTCCGTATTGAAGGCACAATGCCACCTCTTTAGCATTAGACTTCCATGATTCACCGACCAAACTGAATTCAATACCACCTCTGCATAGATATAAATAGAAAACAAAACCACCCTTTTGTAAGTAGAAACACCTCCAATAGATATCCCATAACCAGACCCCAGTGATCGGCTACCCAACTATGAACATCTCGTGTTGCCAATGCCCAGTACCCAAATCTCCCAACCAACTCCCATGCAAAATAGTCTCCAGCTTCATGCATCCCAATATCCCAGTCGAGGGTAACTATAGGCTTATGTTTTTTCACCCTCGACGCTTTTAAACCCGCTCTCGAGACAACCTCCCCCTTAACTCCATTAAACCCTTTACACAGATAAAAATAAACTACAATCTTCTTCCTCGTCGTCACCAACTCTTCTCTAGCACATCCTCCCACGACGTCTCGACAATTGTCGCCTCTCCCAATCTTCGCCTCTACTTGCCCAGAGTTGTAAGAACCACTCCTGTCAGGAAAATTCCCCGCATTTTCTACAACTAAAGACTCATAGACCACTCCCTGCTCTGCATCAAGAGTTGTCATAGCTTTTTCCTCAAAAGCCATACATTCGATCTCTCCCTCCAAACCCTTCGACGAAGTTAGTGGTGGTAGATGGATCGTAAATGCGCACGAATCCCCTCCTATTTCCGCTTCCTGAGCAAAAAGGTCAGTTATGATTTCAGAGGCTTTCAATTCCGTTGGGCCACATGCACAGTCGCCACCTGTCCTATGCATAGAGTGGACCTCCAACTCAGACCCCACTTTACCTACTTTCACATCATCTAGTAATAAAGACATACGGTACAATCTTAAATCTTCTTTGTAAGCCACGTCAGATCTGAGCAGGCACCCCTGGCTCCACCATTGATCTTCAACTAGATCTGGAATCACATATGTTGCCTCCATAAACCCACGGATCTTCCAGGTCCTCTCTAGTAGGTATTAGACCGTAGTTTAAACCCTAACCGCCTACCCACACCCAAGTCGTCTAGACACTGCCCTGGCTCTTCACCCAATGCATCATTCACACAGATCCCCAACCTGTCGCAGAAAGGTCATGTCTTCAAAACCCTTTGTGAATCTCCATTCTGTCGGCCTTCTTTGTTCTCCTTTTTTCTCTATTTGTGTGTGTCATCCTTGTGCAGAGGCCAAATCCGAGATGAATCACTCTCCACAGCAGCTAGGGTTTACCCTAGCTGTGGCCGCCCTTGAAATCTTCCACAACATCGATACAATCTATTTCTGTAATATAAACATCAATGGATTTTTTTATATATAATGATTAATTATGCCGAAAGGTGTACACCTATTGACAATGGGCACATTTAATAGGTTTTTAGTTCTTAATACGTTTTCTATGGACGAGATTAAATATGCCTAGAATATTCTTAGTCGTCATAATAAATAAATGGCTCTGATTTCATCTATTAACTTCGTAGCTGTTGTAAAGACATCCGTTTATATGTTTACTTTTTTACATTTACCTAATCGTGTTTAAAAATTACTGTGTTCACTAACTTATTGACACATCTACCTGATTAAAAGATATTAAAGTATTCTCACAAAGTTTCTACTGGCTAACGTTTGGTGGCCACGTTTCTATGTTGGCATTACCAGCGATCGCCCGGTTTAACAGCCGTAAGCCGCCGCTTTCGGCGTTCACCAGCGGCTGTGCTAGTTAATTATTCATTGTGGTTTATAAAATGTGTGTATGCACGTGCGTAATAATGAATTGGGTCTATATAATCATTAATTAATTATTCATTGGGGGCACGTTCATTGAATATAATAATGAATATTATCATAACAAGGGATTATTTATATATAATGATTAATTATTGATTGTGGTACGTTTATTACGCCGAAAGGCGTATACCTATTGGAGATGGACACAGTTAATGATCTTTTAATCTTAAATTTTAATCTAATGGTTATGCATTGAAGATCCTGGCGTATTATCTGATTGAGTTTTATTTTAAAATGAAATTTTTTTTGAGCCATAACTCTTTCATAACTCTTTCGGCGTTCACCAGCCTGCTAGTTGAATATAATAATGAATATCATCATAATAATGGATTCCATATAGTGGGTGTATAGCTAGTGCTAATCGACATTATTGTATTTGGAGAGAGGCCATCAGTAGGGGTAAGGTCTTCCCCGCCTCTAGTCTAAATATGAATAGTGACCAATTAATTGCCCTTTCTGCAAACGCGAGCGTTCGTCCATACTCTGCCTGGCTTACAAAGGTAGCCCGCCTTTGGAGCGCAATGAATATCCTCTTGGCACTTGCACAGTTTTTCCAGGGCGCACCCCTCCTTCAAGACCTCCACCTTTTGGCCTCCAATACCAAGAACCACATCAGTCCATTCGTTAGAGAAGACGCCATCGGGATCGAGCCTTTTTTTCACCGTCAAAAACTGCTGCAAATTCACAGTTTTCTCCGCCAATCCCTGGAACAAGTGACCTCCAGACTTTCCCCAGTGTAGAGTTCCCCCGTGCCTTTCTATCAGCATTTGCTCAATTTCTTGATAAACGTCCATGTTCCAGGTCGGAACGTAGGCCTGCCGAGACCGATGGTAACTTGTTTCAAATGTCACAACGTCCTCCGCAGGGCCCAAATAAGTTGCCTCCGATTTCTTAATAGTCCGCATAACGATTCCCGACCCTTCGAGTCCACACAGAGCCCCGGGATTCAGAGATCTGATCTTCTTCAGGTCCAGGATGGCCTCTGGAGCTCTCGAGAGGGGGACTCTGATTTCCAGATCGAACGCCAATCTTCCGCGCGCTCGGCGATCCCAGGAGCAGATGGACTGGTTCTTATCTACGATCTGGGAGGGCGTGCAGCTCGACTGCTTGTCCTTCTTCTGATGGTAGTCTTCGCATCCGCCCGTGGCGACCATTCGATGGTTGAATCCGACGACGGGATACCCCGTGAAACGAATCCCGTCGTTCAGAAACCCGCCGCCACGACTGACTCGGTTGTTCATCGATGTCCCCGTCCTGTTACACAGCTTCTTTGCGTCCTCCGCTGCCTGAATGGCCTCGTCTGTATTCCAAACAATCAATATAAGAACTCTAAAGATCTACAATATTTACAAATCTATATTCAATCAATAAATAAATATACACTGTGTACTCACAGTTTGCAGCGCTTGTCTCGACACTGAGCACAGTGGAGGGCTGGTAGGAGGCCCGGTTGAGCCCATCTCCAGGCATATCTAGGGGAGCTCTATCAATTTTTCCCATGAAAGCCTTCCCATGGCCAACATACCAGTAAATATTTGC
>ML794802.1:131726-169039 GCA_009831015.1 Picea engelmannii | reverse complement strand
TAACAATATACCACGTGGTACTCTGACAGACTGTCCTTACCGGACCTTCGGGATAAGCATAGGAATCATAAGATTCCCTAGGATATAAAATCCTAATTGATCTACCACTATTGAACACATATGGCATATACATGCACAGGTACTCTGACAGAGTGTCCTTACTAGACCTTTGATATCTTCCCAGGGATGAACAATCCCCTAGGATATAAAATCCTAACGGAACTGCCTGATGTTGGTCAGGATACTATAGTATCATCAGCATCACTCCCCCTTTCAAGGGAGGTCCTTTCAGACTACACCAAGCTTGTCTCGGAAGTACTCAAACTTCACACGAGACAGAGGCTTGGTCAACACATATGCACCCTGCTCATATGTGCCAACTTATTGGAGCTTTACATCTCCCCTCTGCACCATATCACGAATGTCGTGGTATCGGATCTCTATGTGCTTCGACTTATCATGGAACATTGGGTTCTTTTTCATCTTTACAATTCTGGTTATCACGAAGAATCATGGTGGCTTCCATCTCCAAATCAAACATACCTCTCAACAAATTCTGAAGCCATATGGATCCACAACTTCTGGAACATGTTGGAATGTACTCCGCTTCTGCTCTGCTGAGAGAAATACTTGATTTATTCCTACTTTTCCATGAAGTCATGGTTGAACCCAAACTAAAACAACGTCATGAAGTGCTCTTTCTGTTTGAAGCACTTCTAGCCCAATCTGAATCAGTATAAACATACAATTTGAAGTCATGATCTCCAGTATAACAGAGACCGTAATCCAACATACCCTTAAGGTATCTCATCACATGCTTTGCATCTACAAGGTGAACATGTCTAGGATCTACCAGATACTGACTCAAGGTGTTCACACCAAAGCATATATCTGGCCTGGTATTCGTCAGATACATCAATGATCCAATAATATTTTTGTATAGATTAACATCAACCAACTCTGACGATGTATCAACCAAGAGCTTCAAATTCATTTCCATGGGTGTGTTCATGCATTTACATTCCAACATATCAAATCTATTTAGTATTTCAACTGCATACTTCTCCTGGTTAAGGAACATCTTCTTTGGGATCTACCAAACTTCAAGACCTAAGAAATAATGCATTGAGCCTAGGTATTTCATCTCAAACTCTGCAACGAGATTCTTCTTGCAATCTATGATGAGATTTTTTTTCTCCTTTCAAGAATAAATCATCCACATATAGTAGCAATATAACTAGCTCATAATTCATAACCTTGAAGTATAGTTTAGGATCAACTTTACTCTTGGTAAAGCCCAAGATTTTTAGGAAACTATCAATTCTTCCATACCAAGCTCTAGGAGCTTGCTTCAACCCATACAGATCTTTTTTCAACCTACAGAGATGAGTCTTTATATATTCAAATTCAAACCCTTGTGGTTGTTCTATATACACTTCTTCTTCAATAACACCATTTAAGAAAGTTGTTTTCACATCCATTTGGTGCAACTTCCACTTCATTTTGGCTGCAAGAGCTATGATGGTTTTGATAGAAGTGTATCTGGCTATAGGAGAAAATGTTTCTTCATAGTCAATACCTTCCTTTTGAGAGAATCCACGAGCTACAAATCTTGCCTTATGTTTTTCAATACTTTCGTCTCCTTCATGTTTTATTTTGTATATCCACTTGGAAGATACCACATCTTTGTTCCTTTTTCTAGGAACTACTTCCCATACATCATTCTTCATAATGGAATGGTATTCTTCTGTCATGGCATCCATACAATCTTTCTTCTGAATGGATTTCTCAAATCAAGTAGTTTCATTTTCTACGAGATCACACATCAAGTCCATATAACTGGAGAATGTATTAGGTTTCTTTCTTTGTCTCATGGTTCCTTCTAGGGAACCATACTTCTCTGCATATTGAATAGGTTCTTTCACCCAAGCTGGATTTATCTTGTGAGAAATTGTCATATAGGGAGGTTCTTGAGATTCTATCATATCATGATCTTTTGGAATCTCATCGTCAGGGGTAACTGCAACTTCCTTTATGGGTTCCACAACTCTGAGAACTACAGGTTCTTCTTCATATACTTCTTCAAGATGACATTTCCTTTATCTTTTGAGTGTTTCATCTTCATCAAAGGTTACATCTCTATTGATATCAATATGATGGTAACATGGTATGTAAATTATGAAGTCCTTAGAGACCTCATAGTATCCAATAAATATTCCCTTATTTCCTGAAGGATCCACCTTAGTTCTCTTTTCTTTTGGAGTGTGTACAAATATTGGACAACCAAATATTTTGAGATGGCTTACTTCTGGCTTCTTTCAGGTGAACATTTATTCAGAAGTTTTGAATCCAAGTGCACTATGGGATAATCTGTTTTGGAAATATATTGTTGTTATTACTACTTCAACCCATAAGTGCATTGGAAGATCTTGATCATGAATCATAGTCTTTACTACTTCCATAATCGTTCTATTTTTTTCTTTTTGCTACACCGTTTTGTTGAGGATTATAGGGAGTGGTGAGCTCCCTCTTAATCCCGACATCTCTACAAAAGCTTCCAAATTCATTTGAAGTGTACTCTCCTCCATTGTCTGACCTAAGTATCTTGATTTTCCTTTCAGAGAGGTTTTCTACCAAGGCTTTGAATTCCTTGAACTTTCCAAGTACTTCATATTTTGACTTCAAGAAATAAACCCAATTATTATGAGAGCAATCATCAATAAAAGATACATAGTGTACATACCTGGTTAGAGAGGTTGATGACATTGGACTGCATACATCTGAGTGGACAAGTTCCAAAATTCCTTCTGCTTTATTATCGCTATTTGGAAAAGGATTCTTTATGTTCTCTCCTTGTGCACATACCTTGCATACACCTTCATGATCAACCTTTAGTTCTAGTAAAACTGTAACTACCTTGCTTACATATGGTAAGGCTTTGTAGTTGATGTGAGCTAGTATTCTATGCCAAAGTTCACAAGGAATTTTAGTAGAGTGAGTCAAAGCTACATCTGAGTGACCCTTTAACTTGTACAAACCACCTTCTTATATTCCAATAACAACTGGATCTTCTATATTTTTTCCTTTAGACTACATAAGAAATTCACCATCTATGAATGAAACCCTGAAACCTTTCTTATCTAGGTCTGAAATAGAAAGTAAGTTCTTTTTCAAACCTGGTACATAGAGTACATCCTTCATTCTCATCAGAGTTCCTGAATCAAGTTTGTAGGTGTCTTCTCCCATTCCTTTGATTGGGGATTCATAATCATCTCCCAGTGAAACTTTTTGGGGGAGTCCTTCTCTATAAGTCTCGAGAGAGTGTTATTATGACATGTCATGTGCTTAGAGGCACCACTATCTATGAGCCAAGTATTCTCTCTAGGTGTCACAGATCCCGAGAGAGAGGAAAACAAAACATATTCTTCAATATCTTCTTTAGCTAACTTGTTGGGTGGCTCATCATCTTCAGTTGCATGGGCATGATGTATTTTGTTATTTCTCTTCTTGTATTCTTCCCTTATGGAAGGAAAATCTGAGCAATGTGTCCCATCTTATCACAATGATAACACTGGTAGGAGGAGAAATCTTTTTGCCTTCTTTGACCTTTATGATATTTCTAGAATATCTTCGGAGAGTGAAACTGTTTATGAAAGTGGGTCTCCTTTTAAAAATGAGACTTTCCCTTTCCATCGTTAGCATGAGAATCTATGGATTGATCTTCATCTCTTAATAGGATGACTTCTTGGTTGGCCACTCTTGCTTCTTATTGAACACATTCTTCCCATAAACTGCCAAATTGGAGTTTCTCTTTTCTTGCACAAATAGTTTGGATGAAGGCATCCCAAGGTCTTGTGAGACCATTAAGATTTTTCATCAAGAGTTCATGTTCATACAAGTTGTCTCCAATTGCCTCTTAATTTTCCTTGAATTGAGAAACCCTAGAAAAATAGTCTTGAACCGTTTCTCCATTTTGCATCTTTGTATTCTTGAGTTGGGTTCTCAAGTTCATCTTCCGGTTGATGTTCCTTCCTTCATACATTCTAGTTAGGGAATCAAACATATATTTTGGATTATTATTAGAATACACTTGAGGGATAAAGTGGTCTTTAATGGAAACTACAATTATTCTTTTATCCTTAATCATATCCTTCTTGTACTTTTCTTTGGATGCATTTTCTTCAAGTTTCGGTGCATTTTATTTTATGAATTTTGCAAGGTCATTCTCTTCAAGAATGAGTCCAATTTTGTACTTATAGGAACATAAAATTTCCACACCTTCTAACTTTTCAACAAGCTTGGTGCTTGCAGACATCTTGACCTAGAGCTAGGAAAATGACCAGAAATTGAAAGTTCTCAAAAAATGAAATTGAGCTTACTAGGAGATGAGTTGGGCTTAGGAGAGTTTGCTAGAGCTAGCTATTTTTGAAAAATCCAAGTTTTACCCCCTGAAACTAGACCTGCACAATTTTGGACTGGCACTTCTAGTACTGGCTTTGGTTTCCTAGTTTTCTAGTACTAATCAAAACTAGGGTTTGACTTTTCGGAGAATCTAGCCACTGAAAAAGTTCATTCAAGCTGCCAAAAGATGTGCTAGGGAAAGGCACACATCCCAAGGTGGTCTTTGGTAAAAAAATCCTCTTTAGTAAGAAGCCCTAATTTTCTTGTACAACAACAAAAACATCAAGACCAAGTGAAAGATGCTCTATTTAGTCAAGCTCTGATACCATGTTACGTTTTTACTGTTTTATTAAGTTATTTCCAAATTACATGAGCATTCAATGTGTTTCAAAAATAACATAAAGAGGATCAGTGAAAGAAACACAATCACAAGGTACACAACATTTTATCCTGGGAAACCCTCATGTGGGAGAAAACCCAGCAAAAACTTCCTCAATAATAGATTGCCAATACAATGCCAGGACTAAGACCAATACACCAAATACAGACCAAGACTGAGCATGTGCCTCTCTTCTCCTTCCTCGTGCAACTACACCTGCCTTCAAGATATGCACACTAGATGAGTGAGTGAGTGAGTGCAAATGAGACACCAACCTCACATATAAATACAAGTGTGAGATGGCGCTAGGGTTGTGTCTCTTCACTTGGTTGAGTCGACTTCTCCTAGAAGTGGCTAACACCACTTTATAATTACTAGGGGGTGAATTTACAAATACCATTATACACATACAGTTTGACCAATCCACAAAAGGGGATTTGATCTTATATAAGACCTGACTTGATAAATCTGCAAAAGTGGATTTGATCTATAAAATAATAACTCAAATATAATTAGAATATTCTTCGAAGTTACAATATTTCAACATTGTGTTCACCACTAAAGTCCAACTTTTTTTTTCACTATGGTGATGGTTGTCACAAGAATATGGAAATTCTAGCATCACAATTCACTTTGCATCCATGGATGTAGGCCATTCATGAAGTGGAAAATTCTATCTTCTTTTGACATATATTTGATATCCAACATGAGCCCTATGAACTCCTTGATATAGGTTTGTATCTTACCAGTGTGCCTAAGAGCCAACAACTAATTTCTTGTGATCCATTGTTGATTTCTTGGACCAAATTGTGCCTTCAAGGCTACCTTCATCTCTTCCTAGATTTTGATCTTCTCTACGGTCCTCCCAGTTGTCAAGAACATTGAAACAATGTTCACCTTAACTTGATTTGAACTTTTGTTCAACTTATCTAAGTACTACTAAATGTCCCAACAAAAGTTGCCAAGAAACTTAGTGTTGCGAGTACCATTGTATGACTCAGGTTCCTTTATTTTGATCCTCATTGGCATGACAGTTGAACCATTTCCATTAGAAAAATATCGTTTCAACAATGTGATGGTGTCATCTAGTTCCTTCAACTTATGTGTGACTAAGGCTAATGTATCCTATGCTACCTTGAATCTATCCTAAATGTCATCAGTGAAGGTGTCAGTGATCATGTTCGATGTCTCTTGACACTCCTACATGACTTCATTAAACCCATGCCTCATCTTTCTTATCTCAGTCTCCAGTTGTTCAAACTTCTCACAATGCTGATACATTGTGTCTGTCATGTGCTCAATATTCTTCTGCAAGATATCAAGTCAATCCTTCATTGTTCCTATCTTGGACTCCCTCTCGGTGTCACTTCCATCTACTTGTGACCCAATAATGGATGGCCCTCCAAGTAACTTCACTCTACTTGCAAGGGGTTTGTCCAAGGCACCCAAGAATTCACCTCAAGACTTCTCCAAAACTCTTTGATTAAGTCTATGATGAGTTATGCAATGAACTCTATGATCATAGTTGTGACAAGTACTACGATGATTCTTGCGATCATCCTCCTTTCCCAAGTGCTCGGTTCACCCCATGAAATATGATTCTGGTCTTCTCAAGGTGTGCACATAGGTCAAGCACTTACTTCCATCTCAAATAACAAACCAACCAAATTATGCACCCAAACTGTCTATGTGATGGTGCATTCTACGTCAACGAACCATTCACCAAATCCATTCCCAAAATTTCTTTGTAATACACCTCAACACTATTTTCACCACTACAGTAGTAATGAGGAGCTCACAAACTATTCAATGAACCTTCTTCAAATTCAACAACGAACATGCTCTGATACCAACTGTCATGACCCCACAGGATGTCTTCCTTAATATTCTGATCATACGTCTCCTGAGAGCATGCGACACCTCGACGGTTCTCACTTGGATGCTTGGAAACACCAAGGATACTTCACCCAGACTACACCTCTTTACCTAGAGCATAGTCATACTTCGTTCTAGGATATGGGTGAGTCACACTCCTACTTTGTGCAACTCACTTGTATACTTAGACAATTTGTTACCAGATTAACATTTAGTCATTTTAGCATACATCCATGAACATGCGAAACAAAAAAGAGACACACATATATAGTGAAGGATATGAAAGATGTGCCTAACACCTGACTGAGTCGTATTATTGTGAAACGATTACAATATGAGCACTACTAGCTTGGTTTACAACTTGAGCAGAGTCGTACGAATCGCCTTACATCACCAAGACACTATACACAGATTCACCCCACCAAGGATCGTCCATCGCAACAACTTTCACAACCCCTACGACGTGCCCCAAATGTGTGCCCACCACAGAATCACCATATCTTCCCTGTCACAAGACTTCACCAAGATTACACAATCTTTTGGTTCTGCCTCATAGCATTCCTACCCTAGAATTGGGACAAGACTTCCCCAAATCCCCTTGTGTGTCCCACTCTTGACTACTTGTCTTCCATGTCTTCGCAGCTCTGAATTATATTCTTCCTTGCCTCACAACTATTCCTTGGTCGCTTGACCTTTTCTATTGATCTCTGTCTCTCTCCTTTCTTGGTTGTGTTCATTGTGTTCATTATATGGACTCCAACCATCTACTTCGTGAACCATCATGTACTTTTGGGTGTCACACCTCTTCACGAACCGACGTACCAAAGTGAACCAATGTGCCCCTTCGAGGACCGACGTGCCCATAAAATCGTGCACTTGTTTCACCTTCACATCCTTTTGAACCGATGTGCTCATCATGTCGATGCACCCCAACCTATTTGGTGCATGCATGCCTTGTGGATTTTCTTGAACCATCTCAGGAGACTCTACATGGGTGTTTCGATGGGGTCATCAAACGTCTTCAATGTTCTCATGTTTCCAAGGGCAGGCGGATCCACTCCTTGGGTGCGTGCCTAAGTCGCCTCATCCTTTCCCAAACACAACCCAATTCCTGATCATTCATCACAAGGTAAGTGAGGCATGTTCCCCCTTGGTGTTTCACATCACCATCATGCACACAAGGTTCTCCTTCCTGTCCCTACATGAATTCATTTTCCAAATTGATCGCATGCCCCTTGTGTTCTCTTGACCAACTTGTCACCGAGTCTGGCCAAGGAGCGTGCACACTCAATGGGTGTTGCGAAGGGATTTACAAATTCCACTATAAATTCTCTCAATATAGTATTTTGACATTGGCATCAAGGGCCACAACATTTTTTTCATGAATAAGTCATGGCCTCAAGTTTATGCATTAAGATAGAAAGTATATTCTTAATTGCTTCTATGAATTATATCCCAAGTCTAACTTATGTCCAAAGGTGAATATATCAAGATAATTATTTTGAGTATATTGAATGGTTTGTTGTCAAGTTTTGATCCAGATTGTATCATTATATTATTTTTCATCTATCTCACTACTTTTTGGGTGAAAAAATTGGAGGAATCAACTTGTAGGGCCATTTCAGCGGTTGGTCCAAATTTGGAAATTTGGGTCCAAAAAATAGTTAGAAATATTCTGAATCCATTTTGAGGCATCAAATGACCTTTTTTGGTCCAAATTTTACTAAGAAGGAATATTCTAAATTATAAACGCCGATACCTTTCCAACGGTGTATACGATTCATCAATCAAAGTTCGTATGAGAAAATTATTCCTCCTACAAGTTGACCTACCATATTGATCACCATGGTGCATGTGGATGCCACATCAACCTCCATTACCTAGACATGTGGGGCTTGCCACGTAGTGGATTTTATAAGAACATTCTAGAAGCCCCAAAACCTTATCACAATTGAAGTTTGAGGAATTCAAAAACCTATCCCTAGATGGCTATCGGGCTATGTTAAAAACCATGGCACTAGGAGGAGAAGGGTTCCATTATTTTATATTGTATCTTGTTTCATAGATGAGAAAAACATATCAGAGTAGTATTCTATGAAAATAATAGAGGAGGAGAGATTTTGTAGCAGCCATATGGACCACAGGTCAAAGGAAACTCCACAGAGGGTTCCTCTTTCTTTGTAATTGCATCATTTATTTACCAAAGAAAAGAGAGCAGAGCAACCTCACCTTCCAGTTGGGTTTCCTCTCATATTGGGTTTCCTAGGTCATATCTTGTGTTTATTTGTGGATGTTGTGAATGTGTTTTTCCGTTCTCTAATTTTTCTACGTTTTATTTTTTTTATCAGTAACTAAATATTTTGGAGATCTAAAAGAAATTAACTTTAATAGTACTGATTTCAATATTTTATTATATCTATTGTGATGAACTATTCTAGTGGAATATCCATGATAGTTTACAGATCAGGTTTTTACAGCCCTCATAATTGGTGTAGTATTCATTTAATTCTTCAATATTAGCTGATTATGAATTAGGATGATGTTAGAATGATTAACACACAATAACATAGTAGTCTTATATTATAATGAAATGCTGAATTTAATGACTGAAAAATGGTCATTAGTTAGTATGGAAGTTACCTAAATTAGGTGAAGAACTTCCTTGTTAGTAAATAATTTGGGAACAATCTCATTATAAAAATTGAATCAACGATAATAAGATGATATTCCTGTAAATGTGTTGAACCTACACAGAATAGATCTAGCTAGAAAATACTACACACAATTGCAAAGAGAAATTGAGAAAGAAGAAGAAGGAGATAAAGAATGAAAGAATTATCATTAACCATTTTCCACACTCAAAGAGTGAATAATTTACAATAGATATAGGATACATGAGTAACTAATGCACCATAGTGGTGGTATAGAGTGATTTGGACAAACACCATCAGTTACGGGAGTGAACTACCACCTAGTCTAGTCTCTCAAGTAGTTACAAGAGTGAATTGCCACCTAGCTGAGTTAACTAGTCAACCAGTCTTCAATTAACTAACTGAAATAGAGTGAAGTGAGGAGGATATGATGGAATCATGAGTAATGCACTAGTCTGGTGATGATCCCAAGGAAAATGCGCATTAGATGGTGATGATCCTAATGTTGCATGGTGACAAAACCAATGCAACATCTAGACTCCACTCAACTAGTCAAACTGAAGTGAAAATTGAAGAGAATATTCTCCCTAGAGGAATATTTTTCCTAAAATATAGGAGACTAAGTAATGAATAATAAACAAGGAAAAACCTTCGGAAAAATAAATCATGTGTGTGTGTGAAGTAACTCCAACACCCCCCCTGAACATCACTATGGTGAAAATAAAGAATGGGTCCCGACAACAAGGCCATGTTAGGTACCCAAATAAAAAAGATACAATGAAATAAACAAGGAAAGNCCCCCCCCCCCCCCCCTTCAAATTACAATGCATAAAAAAAATAAAAATGAGAAGGAACAAAAAGCAGTTGGTAAGCAATCGTGTCCTTCACTGCAAGAAGACCTTGCCACTGTGCAAGTTTGTGCTTATTGAAGATTTTGTTGAAGATGTAGATGTCTGAACGGATCTGATGAAGTAGATGAACCATTTATATGTCCACACATATCCACTTTATCTTCTTGTAATGAAGAATATCCAAATAAAGTTTGGATGAATCTTTGAAAACTGTGCATCCATTTCCGGAAAAATGATGAAATTTGGTTGATTTCAAAATGATCATAACTTCACTTCCGGACTCCGTTTCAGACATTTTTTTTTTGAAATTTGATATTTCCCGAGAGGAATTCACATATCTAATTCGATTCTGCAAATTTGTCTTATAAAATATCATAATTGAGTCTGATGTGCGCGGCTCCATTTTTGTCTCCTGAGATGCATGCATTGTGTATGGAAAAGTGTCTGCATGTGACTCCTGAGATGAATGCCATACATATTCCACATGAAATTCATAAAAAAATTATGAAATGGAGTAGACATCATCTTCAATTAATGGAATACAAATTTGTGCAAATACTTTTGTAGAAGACTCTTCATAATAAGAGGATTGATCTTCTAATGGCTTCTCTTCTGGATCTATCTGTTCAACCTCCTACATAAACTATTCACAATATTCTTTATTCCTGAATAGAACCTCCAATCTGGTCCATAATTCATTTGAATTTGATTCTATTGAGTCATCAAATACTTGGTGGAGAATTTCTGGAGAAATAGACAAGAAGATAAATCCTATGGCCATATCTTGTCTATTGAGAAAGTCATTTTTCTCATCGGTAGAATCAGGATCTACTTCCGTTGCCATGGTTATTTGGTATAAGATTCTACTTCTGAGAAGAATTAGAATCTTTGGTTTCCACTCCAAATAGTTATGAGGCATGAGAAGTATTATCGACAAGTAAAACATATATTCCATCTTTTCCGCATTCTTCAATCTCCAGTACCTGCAAAAGATAATTTGGTGTAGCTCTTTCTTAACAGTCTGTCGGCTCTGATACCATGTAAATGTGTTGAACCTGCATAGAATATATATAACTAGAAAATACTACACACATTTGCAGAGAGAAATTGAGAAAGAAGAAGAAGGAGAGAAAGAATGAAAGAATTCTCATTAACCATTTTCCACACTCAAAGAGTGAATAATTTTAAATAGATATAGGATACATGAGTAACTAATGTTCCATAGTGGTGGTCTAGAGTGATCTGACAAACACCAACAGTTACGGGAGTGAAATTCCACCTAGTCTAGTCTCTCAAGCAGCTACGGGAGTGAACTGTCACCTAACTGAGTTAACTAGTCAACCAGTCTTCAATTTACTGACTGAAACAAAGTGAAGTGAGGAGGAGATTAGGGAATCATGAGTAATGCGCTAGTCTGGTGATGATCCCAATACAATGCGCATTAGATGGTGATGATCCCAATGTTGCATGGTGAAAAAACAAATGCAACATCTAGACTCCACTCAACTAGTCAAATTGATGTGAAAATTGAAGAGAATATTCTCCCTAGAGGAATATTCTTCCTAAAATATAGGAGACTGGATAATGACTAATAAACAAGGAAAAACCTTAGGAAAAATAATTCCTAAGTGTGTGTGAAGTAACTCCAACAATTCCATCTCCTTCTAATTGTCTCTCTTCTTTCTTGTGTAATTACAAGGCCAACATTCCAATTTCTTTTGGGACTAACATATTTGTCGAGCTCTGGAGAACAATTTCATTTCTCATCTAGCCATGCCTTGGGGATTTATTAAAGGGGTCACAATGATATTATATATAGAGTAATAACTAGAATTTCCCATACTATAAGTGAAACCTTGAGCTAACATTACCTTATACCTTGATACCCTTCTATAACGTGCATAAAATTTAAGGTTTAAATAGATGGCTTTGTTATGCATTGGATGGATTTATATTGGTGAACTCTCTATGCAATATTTCTTTAAGAATGATCTAGACTGTCACGATTAGGCCTTGATTTATGAGCCACTAAAAGAATTTTAGTGGAGAAGTGTTGTACCTGCTAGACTGTATTTTTTAATTCATGGAGAATGTTATGGTTATCAATATTTACCTTCTTCACAACACAAATATGCAAATCACATTCTAGATTAGAGAAAACTGAAAAAAATTCCCTCCTAATTTACAAGGAAAATATGGTGTATTAGATATATGATGTAAGGATATCCAATTAATGGGTAGGGAAATTCGAACATAAAGTTGAAATAATGAAGGTTGTTTTAGAAGGAAGAGAATAGATACAAATAAGTATTTTGAATTTTAATTCTCCATAGATTTTGATGGAATTTATTTGTAAGCTATCATGGATATTCCACTAGAACAATTCGTCACAAGAAATCTTTGGAGTTTTTGCAAACCCTTTGTTAAGTAGTGTTTTATGTAAGATAAGTATGTAATATTACTAGATTAGCACTCAAAATACTAAAATAAGTTGAGACTAAAATAAAATATGTTGAAACAAATACCATGCTAGCCACACAATGATCACAAGATGTACCTTGTGAAGGCCAATATGGGAAAACCCAGCTAGAAGGTGAGGACTATGCCTTGCTCTTTTCTTCTCTTATATGAAATGCAAATAAAAATAAAGGTGAAATCACTATGGAGTTGACATTGAAATTATGGCTTGCATGATGCTACAAGGTCTTTTACTTCCTTTTTCTTCATATAATATCCCACTCCCTTGATCTCCTAAACAAAGGAACACAAATCAACACAATAAGAATGGAACCCCTTCCTTTCCTAGAAACCTAGTATTTAACATGTCTTGATAGTCATTTAGGGTTAGGGTTAGGTTTTTTTCATGCCTCAACTCCTTATTATGGTTATGGTTTTAGAACCTTCTTGAAAGTACACACTTGGAGGTCTCTACATGTATGAGTAATGGGAGTTGAAGGGGCATCTGATCTATAAATCCTTCAATTAGATCCTAGGTTGTTATTAAGGGGGGATGTTAGGACATTTATAGACTTAGGAGTTTGTTAAGATCAACTTGGTCTAAAGTGTGTTCTTTAGTATTCATTTTTAGCTATGTAATCTGATGAACATGATATGTTCTAGACATAAAGTGACCAAACAGTTCATATTCTTCTCAATACTAATGACTATATTGATACATGGCTTACCACCTGATAGGTCCATGATCTCTCTTTAAATAGCATGGAGGGTTATTTTATAAAGATCTATTGTGAGAAACTCTTATGTGCAATGTTTTTCTTTTGCATTAATATATTGCTTCAAGTGGTCGCATTGGTTGGGGTCATGTAAGTTTTCCTTCTTTGAGAGTTTTAACCATTGAAAACATTGGTGTACTTATATTTGATTTGTTTGTACGAGAAGTTTCATAAGGTTTTCTTCCTATGTGAAAATACCATTTTTTTTCAAACAATAAATACATAAATAAAATTCCATCAAATTGTGATACATAACTATCCAAAATATACATTGGTGTTAATCCATCAAGAAAATTGTATCACGTGGTCTTCAGGAATTGATTAAATGTTAGGTACCTAACCTCCCTAACCCCTCACATAGGTAGAATAATATATTTTCCATGTAATAAATACCAAAATTAGTTAATAATGCCTATTTAATAATGTGAACAAGTCTAATGTAAGAATAATTAATAGAAGCTTCCACCTCTAGAATGTTCTTTAGAAGGTAGAATTAATATAAATAGGAGTAGAAGGCATGAGAAAGTCTTGTCTTGAGAATTATTGTAATATATATTTTATTTGTGGGAGGTTTCCCCCTTGAAGAGGCAAGTGAACTTGGATTTCTATAAATAAAGGTATCATTTTTGGTGTTGTGATTCTCTATATTTTGTTGTTCCATTGGTATTTGTTGTAATATTTTTTCTTATTATAATACATTTGGTACCTTACAAGTGGTATTAGAGATCTTTCCTCTACAAAAATTGTGGGTAATGTTTTTTAGGGTAGAGACGTGTACTTTTGGCATATTTAAAGCACAAAGATATGACATTCAACAAGTAAAACTGCAGCTAGGGAAGACTACACACAAGAAATACAAACGGTTTCACAAGGTTACTAGAAATAAAAGTTTGAACTTGTTGGAAACCTCTATAACCCCTTATGTTACCCCTTCGAATAGTACATCAGATAGGATCTATACATGTCCATCACTCCCACGTACTGTCAGGTATATAGGGAGTCCCCTAGGTCTCCTGAAACCAACCCTAGATCAGTCGATCATTTTTCTGACTGCTATAGTGAAATTGAGAAAAACAATATAGAACATACTCTCTAGTACCTGGGTAATTAGGTAGTATAACTAAGGGTATGGTCGAGCCTCTTTAGTTGGTGCCCCGAGATATTGAGACTAGTACTACTTTCTGATCCTACACGTATATCAGAGAGCTATAGCATGATAGTGAAAACCCTTATCTATAGGACCCCTGTAAATCCTAACCCTTGGGAACAAAACAGAATAGAAAAACAACAAAAGGTATATTTTGTCACACAACCCTGCCTCCTGCATCCTCATTGTGAAATTCCTACACAATTTTCTATGTAAACTATTTGGGCATTTTGTCATTGTAGTATTAGTCAAGCTGGAGTATAACTCCGCAAGAGTAACAAAAAAAACAGTGGTCCCACCAACACCCTTATTCGAGACCTCTCCCATTGGATTCCTCTCTTTTCCCCAACTTTCGTGGTACCTCTCATTTTTAAGGTTTTTGTTCCAGTGGAGCCACCCCCTTCCCAACACCCTTATTTGACACTTATACCATTGACTTCCCTTGTTGGAATAATGAGAGGGGGGTGTGAATCAGTATGATAAATTTTACCACTTTTAACCACAATATATATTCTTCAACTCTATCAACAATAATCAACAGTTTATCATTAGAATTCGATATATCATCAACAATATAAATCAAATATGCATAAAAAATAACCACATATACACATTACACCATAATTTACGTGGAAACCCAAATGGGAGAAAAACATGGAACACTTTCTTATATATATCAATATTACATTCATCGGAAGCACCAACTTCCCAATTCTCTAACTACAATTGGAAGGAGGCTCCAACCCCCTATTTACATGTTCCAACCTAAAGGAAGCTACAAATAACTGAATTCTCTAGCTCGAACTAGAAGGAGGCTACAACCCCCTGATTTCCAGGCTCCAACTTGAAGGAAGCTCCAACTCCCTGTGTTATTTGGATGCAACTGGAAGGATGATACAACCCCCTTTTCTTGCCCTATCATGTTGCCTTGAAATATAAATGTAGACCAACTTGTCACTACCACAATCACTGCCACTATTAACCTGTCACTTCCATTGTCAACCTATCACTGCCACTGATATTGAACTATCAACCTATCACCATCACTGTCACTTCCACTAATATTGAGCTACCAACCTGTCACCGCCACTGCCACTGCCATTGTTTCATCGTCAACTAGATCCACTCACAACTACATGTAACTCATGCCACGATCACCAAGAGCATATCTCAAACCATATGCCTAACATCACCACAACCTTTAATCTCGTGGAAACCTTACTACATCATTATACCTTGCTACAACTTGGAACAAGCATCCCCTTTACTTTACCTCAGCCTTGCTACCTCAGATTCACGAATAGATCAAGTGTTCACTAGATAGATATTCAATGAACTTATGTGTAAAAATGAGAGACTCTTGATTTTTATTTATACTCTTCAATGTAACTTCTTTTCAACCACTTTACCCTTAATTAATTTTTTGTTGTAACCACTTTACCCTTAATTAATTTCTTGTTACAACTGTTTTACCCTTTAATTGTTTTACCCACATGATCCCAACCACCATGCCATATGCATTATTAAGTTGCCTCTTCCTTTTTAGACTAACCCTATAGGCTCATGCATCCCCTTCTATGTTGCACAGTCCCTTGGGAAATCCATCTTACCAAGGCTTTCACATGCAAGGAGAGCACCAACTTCCTACTAGACTCCCACTAAGAAATTGTAAACTATGGAAATCATATGGTTCCAATGTCTTAATAATATCCTTCTTCCTAACATTTACATCTTCAATAGTAATTATCTCATCTATATCACACACATATAGTCATCCTTAGATATCATCATAACAATTTTCAATTATTAATTTTCAAAATCTATTTTATATAGGAAAAGAAAATTTCCCAAGCATGAGTATTTTGCTCATAATTGTTTAGCTCTTGAAAAAACATGCATTAGTCTTCTTCATGGGATTACACCATTTCCATATCCAAGAAAACTTTTCCTACATTTTCTCAACTTTCATGCAACCAAACAAATTGTTAGTATTCATGCACATTGTCTTCTCATTGCACATTCATAATAGTCCATGAAGTAATTTTCATAATTATATTACTCTAAAATTCAATAACTTCCAACTATTATTCACTTAAATGGAATGAAACTATCATTCCTTGCACATGTATTATCTAGCATACCAATCTCCTCATAATGCAATCAAACATTACTAATAATTAAAATCAATGTGCCAATGTTCATGGCCATATATACACAATGCATCCTTGCATCAATTCTGGAATACCATATATTCATGCCATGTACTCCACCATGGTGAGTTGGAAAGTCTAGTTGATGCCTCAATTGATCATCCAAACTCTTTTCCAATTACTTTCTCAATCATTTGGATACCTTCCTCTTCAACCCATACAAAAAAACTAGGAATATAATTCCCTTAGTGCTCTCTCGTGTTGGCAAAGAGTTTGCAGTCCAAACATCGACTATATAGGGGAAGGACATTACACACTTGTATGGAACTATAGACCTTACATTTCCAAGCTCTACATGTCCTCACACATGGCTATCTCTAATGACATTCATTGCAACAATAGGAGTAATGTCTCTTGACTTTAATTGGTTATGATTGCATAACCAAGATATCATAATATGCAATTAAATTCCATATAATTGCATTTGAGCATTGAATAAATTTTCACCTTCAAGGCCCTCTGCCTTTCCATCAATTTCAAATGTTGAGAAATTTAGCTGAGGTAATTATTACCTCAATTCCCCACAACATTATGCATTATAAGAAACCAAATGCATACCTAAATGGATATTATTACATTAGTTGATGTTACTTGTGTGACTAGTATCTTTTAGAATCTCATAGGCTCCCTTTACCAATTCTCTTTATAAACATCTTACCATCCTCATTTGTCTTCGTGTGGATGGATTTCATATTGCAAAAATATCATCAACATCTTTAGACACACTATAACAATTTTCATGGATACAAAATACATCATAATCATATTCAAATATCATAGCATCATTATTTCCACACACACACACACACACACACATATATATATATATATATAGAGAGAGAGAGAGAGAGAGATCTTAGTCTATAATCATGCCATATGCATGTCTAGGAATGTATATATCCACTAATGCACATCAATATGCACCAATCATTTAATTCTAATCATGCCTACTTTGTGTATATGCATTCAAGATTTATTATATGAATCATTGATCCAGGTGGATATTGGTGGCCACCCACCTATTCCAACTGGCTCCTGTTGTCAATTTTTAGTTAAGCACATTTTGCTGTACTTATTTGTAATTGTGGGTTCTACACTTCTGGGGCTGTCTTAAGACCTACACATCTTTCAGGTGTATATTGATGGCCTCCCACCTAATCCAACTGGCTTATTTTGTATGTTTTCATGTCAACACATCTTTTTATACTTCCGGGGCTGTTTTGGGGCCTTAAACAATGTTTTTTTTGTGTTCCACAGTCAAACTTTGATGACATAATGAATATTTATTGAAAAGACGTTTCCAACGGGCTATCACGTGCCTAAAATGGAGATCATATGAAAAATTCATGACCCCTAGAAGTTAATGTACTAACTTACCCAAACGAGGCCCATATGACTTTTGGTGTTTCATCTCCTAGGGTTAGGATTTTGGATGTCTAGGGTTTTGACATTCATGTTTATCATAAAAAGGACTTTAGAGCCTCATTCTAATAATCTTCTTGCAAATGAGCGTGTCCGCCACATCTCTTCACAAAGATAAAGTTGCCACCATTTTAGCGAGTCTTTCACTCTATATTTTTATAGTCAATTTACAATTATTTCATTAATATAAATCAAGTATTGTTGTATTTCTCTATTTCTAGAAATTTTCATGAGTATTTCATTGGAATATATCATCTTTCATTTCGTTCCAAAAATAATCCATATCATTGGTATCAGAGCAGGCTGCTCTTGATCATTTTTCAACACATGTCCCCGACGAGGTCCAAGTATAGCCAGTTGGGTCTCGAGCTTGTCTCTCTTGAGGAAAATCACTCTCGCACGCCCAAGAAACTCTCGATGGTGGAAGAAAATAAAAATGGCAGAGAAGAAGATTCTATTAACATTTTTCTCAAGCAATCTCTCACGCGACAGAGGGATGAAATGATGGATAATTTTGCACACATCCTTCAACGCCTACCGATAGCAACAAGCACTTCTTCATCAAGCAACCATTTTGGAGGAACCTCTCCCTTCAAGGTACAAGTTAATTTTGATATTCTCATATTTGAAGGTCAGATAGATGTGAATGCCCTAGAAAAATGGTTAAATCTATTAGAAGGTTATTTCTCTATTCACAATTTTTCCGATAGGGAAAATATCACCTTCACACTCCTCAAGGCTCTGCCCCATGTCAAACATTGGTGGGAAACTTACTGGGAGAAAATTTCCACAGAGGAATATGGAATATATGAGGATGAGCCCACTTGGTATTTTTTTGTGGACGGGGTCAAGGAAAAATACTACCATGTTGATAACTATGAAGACCAGTACATGAGATGGGCCACACTGCAGCAAGAGAAGAGCCAAACAATGCCAAGGTTCAAAAATAATTTCCATACCTTGCACACCAAGCTGGTTATCAAAGACTCTGAGTGACATATGGTTCTGAAATACCATGGGGATTTGCAAAGGTACATCCTAACTGAAATGGATTTCCTAAACATCTCATCATTGGGAGCTTCCTATCAATATGTTGTCAAAATCGAGCAGGAATTTAGACACCAAAAAAAAGGGAATTTGGGTCTGCAAATATGTAACAACCAAAGCATGGTAAAGATGGACCTAACCAACAACCTCTAGACTACCAGTCCAAGACATAGGAAAATAAGAGTAAAGGAAAGACAAAGAATGGTAGTGGGAAGTGGTGTGACTTCCACAAAATCCCTTGGCACAACACCGATGAATGTCGCTTGAAACAATCATTGGTGGTTGAGGTCAAAGACATAGAGTTGAACCCTGATTCAGAATTTGATCCAGAAAACATTGAAAACAGACAGATCATTGACGTAGACCCCACTGCTAATGTCCTGACCACAACAATTCAACCAAGAGAACTAGTAGATCCTGAAGAGGGGGAGCACTTCTTCCATTCACAGATGTGATTGAAGGGGACCCTGTTGCATTTCATTGTTGATAACAACAACCAATAAAACCTCATCTCAGCTAAGGTCATCAAATAGTTGGGGTTGTCAACAACACCACGCCCACATCCATACAACATCGGGTGGCTTTAACAGGGACGAGATCTTCGTGTCAGCCAATAATGTTGCCTCTCCTATGGCATCCAACCCTTCAAGGATGAGGTAGTGTGTGATGTTTCCCCTCTTGATGTATGTGATGTTGTTTTGGGCCAAGAATATATGTGGAAACATCATGTTGTCTATGAGTCTAGACCCCGTAGTGTCATTATTACTCTGGGAGGTCAGCTCTATAGGATACAAGAGGTAGTTTTGACTATTGTTCCACCAAAATTTTTGCAAGGTAATCTCTCATACTGTAAAATTCATCCTCTTCACAGTCTGTTCAAAGGATGCACATAAGACCACTACAACCACTATAGCCTCAACATATTCTATCCAATAAAAATATATTGTCGAAGAGATATTGTTTCTTCACCTACAATGGTGCCTACACCAGACCCCATAAAACCAAGAGACAACAGGATGGTGGAACAGATTCAACCCCACCAACAACAGGTTTGTGATAGTCTTCCACAAACCAAGCAACAAAAATTTTGCAACAAGCCACACAACTCACCAAGATTCAAATTCAGAAAATGATTTTGCCTCTTCCCTGGGCACTCAACGCAATGGAGACCATTGCTTCCTAAGGGGGGAGGATTGATCTAGGTGGATATTGGTGGCCACCCACCTATTCCAACCGGCTCCTCTTGTCATTTTTTAGTTCAACGCGTTCTTATGTACTTCTTTGTAATTGTGGGTTCTACACTTTTGGGGCTTTCTGAAGCCTTACACATATTCCAGGTTGATATTGGTGGCCTCCCACCTAATCCAACTAGCTTATTTTGTATGTTTTCATGTCATCACAACTTTTTGTACTTCCAGGGCTGTTTTGGGGCCCTAAACAATGTTTTTTTGGCGTGCCACAGTCAAACAATAAGCAGAGTCAGATTTTGATAGCATAATGCATAGTTCTCGAAAAGACCTTTCCAACAGGATATCACACACATAAAACAGAGATCGTACACAAATGTTACGGCCCCAGGAAGTTAATGTACTAACTTACCCAAACGGGGCCCACGTGACTTTTGGCATTTCATCTCCTAGGGTTAGGTTTTTGGATGTCTAGGGTTTTGGTATTCATGTTTATCATAAAAAGGCCTTCAAAGCCTCATTGTAATCATCTTATTGTGAATGAGCATAGTCGTCACATCTCTTCTCAGAGATAAATATGCCATCATTCTAGTGAGTCTTGCACTCTGTATTTTTACAGTCTCTTTACAATTCTTTCATTAATAGAAATCAAGTATTGTTGTATTTCTCTATTTCTGGAAATTTTCATGAGTATTTCATTAGAATATCTCTACTTTCGTTTCATTCCAAAAATAATCCAGATCAATCATGCATCACTTCCATTATGCACTCCAATGCATATTTCTTCTAGCTTAATTTATTTATTTTTGTGTTGTTGTAGATGGTTGTCCTTGAATTCATGTAGATCATTGTTTCCCAGTGCACTGCCATTATGTTCATTTGTGCGCAATTGATTCTTATTGCTAAGAATCCTCCATCCAAGTCCAACTTGGCTATTAAGCATTCCAACCAATATGCCTTATTGGAAACTCCTGCCACTTAGGAAAATATGCCCAAAATTTACCCTACTAGAATCCTTCTCGCATATTGGAAAGATGTAATTCTATATCATTCAACCTTCTAAAGTTGCAATGTTTTCTAACCTGCTTAACCCTTTATCATTATAACAATTTCTTCTGAAGCCCTGTTCATTTGCTCAAGACTAAATTTCTTCCAACGAAATGCTATATTTTCCATGATACTTATAAGTGAAATTGAACCCCCATTATTCCATCCTTCCTTTCACCTATACCAAGCTTTCACTGCACACTCTAATAACATAAGTGGATTTATTTCTTGAGTATTTTTAGACAAAAATTGCTAGATCATATTTAACAATTCCTTCTTCCTGTATTCCTATGCTTTCACATAGAGATGACTCATCCACTCCATGAATCACACTTCATCTCATGATATCTTTTCTCTTTTCTTGCAACAAGCTTTTCTGCCTTCACTACATTTATACCTTCAAGGTTATGGAGTCCTTCTTAACTCCCTATGCATGATGTGACATTCTTCACATGTTGGATTCATGTTCATGTGGGAATCTGTGTTGATTTTCCTTTTCAATCCATTCATATTCTATAAAAAATGAATACTAATCTTTCTCTACTCTTTCCGAGTTCTTGTCAACCTTTCAATACCTATTATGTAGCCATGAAATTACCTCTACAACTCTTTGATTCCTGAGTCAACTGTATAATATTTGAATTTATTCCTTATCTATAACATACCCACAAAACCCTTACTCAAGACAACTTATCATTTTTTTACAGGCCATTTACATAACACTCTCTTCTTGAGCGATTCTCTCCTTATTAACAATTCCCTATTATTAAGCTCATCGTTTTCTTCCCATTATTAGGTTGTTGCATTTCCAAATGTTCCTTTATTCCTATGTATAGACACTATAATGAGAACATACACTCTTTTTTACCCAAAAATCACCTTAGGCATACACCTCTACCATCCGGGAATGTTTCTCCAAAATTGACTTTGTTTTGGAAAACTTTCACATTGAGCAATTGTATGGCTCATAGAGTCCAATTTCCCTTTTTCATGTAGAATTGTAAGAAAACTGAAAATTTCATGGGACAAACTACTTATTTTATAATGGTGTTCCTTGGATTGCCTTTCCAATGGTTGTACTCATGCTTCAAACTGATTTATGATCTCAAAGTTATGGCTTCCTAAAATTTCCATTTCTGCTCAATTACATCCTTCAAGTCCATTGATCACCTTCCTTCTGATTACTGAAGAATTATTTGGCTAAAAAATAAATCATGAGTGGATATTTATATTCTCTTATCCAATATCTTTTTGATGAATACTTTCTTTTTCAATTATGGGCAATGAGCGGAAAGTTATATTCAATTGAATATTGTCAATTTACCCCCTTTTGTGCACTTTTCTCCCTAGTGCAAATAATATCAAACACCAACTTTTGCCACTTATAGGGGTAGATATGTCAGGAACCAAGGAAAGTTTCCTATGTGACATATATAATAGTATTGGCGTTGAATTCACAACAACTCTTATATTGTCCAACCGATGCTCCAATCAAAATCTGTAGTAGAATGGAAATGGTGACTTGTCGTTTTGCACTTTCTCTTATATTATAAAATTTATCCATGTTTAAGCATCCCCACACCAACGCCTTTTGAATTTTTCAAAATTCCAAAAGGGTATCTCCATACCTAATTTTTGAACTATCTCCCAAAATTTCACCTTCATCTTGGCTTTGGGTTGAGAGTTATGGCCCGCGGAAGTTTTGACTGTTTTCTCATTTTTAACCTTGTATACTACATGTGTCTTGTTTCTCTTCCTGTACATTTTTATGTACCCAAATTCCAAATCTGACTCCATGGCTATCTTATATGGTTCATAATCTTTCCATAGACCAAGAAAATTGTTATGCCCTGTGGAAGTAAACTGGTGCCAAAAATATAGTTGTATTGTTTCAACTCTAAATTTCCCATGCGAGCTATGTTTTGCGCTCAAATAACTTGTTGGAAATCTCTCATTGAGTTTTTCATTTTAAGCAACAGACAAAAGTCTCTTGATTTTGACTACCTAAAAATGTTGTTTAAGGCCTCAAAATGCCCCTGCAAGTTGATGACCTTCAAAAATGATAAAATTTCATAGAAAATTGATTATTTTACTGTTATAACAGTCTCTTAATCTGAGTCATTGATCTCAAAATCAAGAGTAATCTCATCCATTGATTTTTAAAATCTTCTTTAGGCTCGTCGATGAATCTCTATCACTGATCATTGATCCAAAATATTTTGAAAATGACATTAAGGCATAAATATAACATAGATATAACAAGTAAATACATAGAGATATTGCAAGGAACAAAGTAATATTGTAAAACTTAGATTCTATCAATGACTTTTTAGAATAAAAAAGACTATAAAAGGAAAAGCACACAAGGTAGCTAGAATGGTGGTAGCTTATCTCTGAAGAGAGATGTGTTGTCTACGCTCATTTCCAAGAAGATGATTACAATGAGAATCCAAAGGCCTTTTTTAACATAAAGCGTGAATGCGAAAACCCTAAACATACAAAATCATAACCCTAGAAGATGAAACGCTAAAAGGGTTTTGGGCACTGATGGGGGTAGTTAATATGTCAACTTCCCTAGGAAGTAACTTTTGCATACGATCTCCATTTGGGGCACTTTATACCTCATCAGAAAGGTCTATCTGAGGAGTACATATTCTAAATGTCTCAATACATCCCAATAGGTAGCTATTGGATGTTTCCATGTTAAATAACATCATTTAGGGCTTCAAAACGAGTTCAGAAGTTTGGGAGCCGAAAAAATATAGAAAAACTACCAAGATGGAAACTATAATTTGAGCTAGTGGAATAGGTTGGAGGCCACTGATGTCCACCTGGATCAATCCTCCCCCCTTATGAAGCAATGGTATCCATTGCGTCAAGTTCTTCCATCAGATGGGGAAAATTCTACTGAATCTGAGTCCTGGTGAGCCACTTGCCCCGATGAAGAAATTTCCCTACTTTGACGAACCGATAGAGTTGGATGTTATGCTAGTGGGTTCCCTTCATATTGGTTTCCATGATCCAATAAATTATCACATTTTCAATGCATTCAAGATTTATTTTCATAAGGGCCAAGTGCTCGGTCTCATATGAAGTGTCCAGAAAAGGTGGAAAATAGGGTCGAAGCAGTTCCACATTAAATATTAGGTGCAATCCAAGGAAACGAGGAATACTTAATTCAAAATCATTCTCTCTGACAGCCTTGGTGATGGTCTAAGTCCCATATCAGAGTGAGCGTATATTTTAATGGGGTCCCATGAGGCACTCTTTCTGCAAATGAAACCATGCCTTATCTCCCACCTAAAACTTGCATGGTACTCAATGTTGATCATGGAAATTCTTGTACTGGGCATTGGATTTATGCAAAATATCATGAAATTGTTGTTGGATGTGCTAGATTATTTCAACAAATTTGACTTCTCGATCAACCTCGACTAAGAATGCAAGGACTCTTCTTGTGCAGTTGCAATGGAAAGAGCTACGCCAATGGGGCTCAATGGCTGGAACCCCAAGCACACATGAAAAGGGTTGTGGCTAATAGAGCAATGGAGGGCTCTGTTGTAGCTATGCTAAACATAAGGAAGGATTTCATTCGATGTGCATGGATGTTTGGAATTTTACATCCTCAGGATATGGACAATCATCTTGTTGACTATTTTTGTTTTTCCATCAATGTATGGGTGGAAGGTAGTCGATTTGGTTAGCTTGYTGTCCATCATATACCATAGGCTTGACCAAAAATTTCTCAAGAACCTACTTTCATGATCTAAGATAATGGTTCATGGGATACCAAAATGAWCCCATACATGTTCAAACAAGATCTTGGTGGTGGCATCGATTATGATGCTCTTCTTGTAGGGTGCCAAAATTTCCATCTTAGAGAATCGATCAACAACCACGAAGACACATTGGTTCCCATGATTTGTTGAAGGAAGATCRAACATGTAATCCATGGATATGGACTCCCAAGGCATATTTGGAGTAGGAAGAGGGCTATATATCCCCTATTTCTTGATGGAGGGCTTGACAATGGCGCATGAAATGTAGGATCTAATGTACTTGCGAACATCTTTTCGAAGCTTCAACCAATAATTTTGTTTTTACAGTACTTCCACTATTTTGTCCACATTCAAAATGTATTATTTCCAGACTGTAATGAGCTTCCCAATTCATATTTGCGAGCTCACTTGTAGGAACAGAAAGAGGGCTTAGATGGCATAGCAATCCATCCTGGAGATGAAATTCTGGAACTGTTTTTTTTTGGCTCAATGTATGATAGGTAGTAGAAAAGTCAGAGTCATTATTGTATAAGTGTGGCCACCCAAATGTCTCATGCCCACAAGAGTCAATAACTATGGTTAGTGCCACAAATGGGGGTCGATTGAGGCAATTTGTGGCATACTTGGTACTTCCCTTCTTGTACTTGATGTTCAAGTGGAATTGTTGCAGGTACGTGGCCACTTTTGATGGCGATCATTATGTAACTTCCCTTATGTCTACATGAATTATAGAGGCATCTGATCAGTGTGGATGATCATTTCCTTCCCCAAAATGTAATTCTTCCATTGTTGAAATGCCTTCACAATGGAGTACATCTCTTTTTCATAGGTGGGGTATCTGTGAGAAACGTCATATAGTGTTTCATTTTGATAGTCCATTGGATTCCCATGCTAAGTGAGGACTTCATCGATAACATAATTTGAATCATATGTCTCAATATCAAATGGATGTTGTAGGTTTTTGAAGAATAAGGATTGGTGCTAAGCAGAGGATGGATTTCATATCCTCAAATGATTTTTTTAGGGACGCATCCCACACCAACTTGGCCTTCACTCCACCCTTGGTCACCTTGCTTAGGGCCCAAGCGATATGAGAGAACCCCAACACAAACCTGCGGTATAAGTTGGAAAGGCCCAAGAAGCTATGAATATCGATCATTGTATTCGGGGCCAACCAATCGTGGATGGCTTGGATCTTGGTTGGATCCACAAGCACACCTTTCTCATCCATAATATATCCCAAATATTGAATTCTCTACATGCCGAAGGAACACTTCTCCAAATTGGCATATAACTTGTATTGTCACAAGGTGCCCAAGACCTATTCAATATGCTTAAAATGTTCCTCCCATACTTTTTTGAAGATGAGGATTTCATCCAGATATATGACCATAAAGGAATTTATGAATGGTCGTAATATATCATCCATTATCCACATGAATGTGGCTGGGGCATTAGTCAAGCCAAAAGGCATGACCAACCACTTGAAGAGATCATATTTAGACTTGAAGGTTGTATTCCATACATCAGTTTGATCAATTGGAACCTAGTGGTAGCATGACTTAAGATCAATCTTACTAAAAAGATTGGCTCCCTTGAGCTGATCAAGAAGATCATCAATCTGAGGGATTGGGTATTGGTTTGTGACTGTGATATTTTTCAGGGATTTGTAATCAATACAAATTTTCCACATGTCATCCTTCTTGTCTACCAGAACAATTGGGATCTTGTAAGGCGAGGAGATTGGTCTGATGTGGCCCTTGAGAATTAACTCTTGGATCTGGCATTTTATTTCTTCATTCTTCATAAAAAAACTCATGTGCATAGGTTCATTAGGCAGAGGAGCACTAGGTCTCAAATGAATTGAGTGATTTACCCAACAATGCACATGAACCCTAGTAGGAAAGACACATATATCTTTGTGTTCTTATACTATCTTTTCCACTTGCTTCTACTATGTAGAGAGACCCCATGCATAGTTTTTGGCAGTTGCATTGACCTTTCATTCACCTTTCGACCTAAACATAAAGAGGACAAGTCTCTTGGTCTGAGAGATCACCTTTTTTCACTACTTCATAGAGATCAAAGAGATTGTGGTAGTTGGGACTACTTATGGTACCCTGTAGAGTTGATCTCCCAAAGTAATAATGAATCTATGGGGCCTAGATTCATAAACAACATGACACTTCCACATATATGGTTTTCTTGACAAAACATCACAAAATTCAGAGGGGGAAACATCACATAATACCCCTTCTTTGAAGGGTTTGATGTTGTAGTGAAGAAGACATTATTGGCTTACACAAATGTCTTGTCATTGGCTGAGCCAATCGATGGTGTATGGATAAGGATGTAGTGTCATTGTCAGGTTCAATATCTTGATGACCTTTGCTAAGATTAGGTTATTTTGGCTACCGCTGTCAACAAAGAAATGGAGTGGGGCTCCCTTCACCCACTTCTTTTAGTGGAAGAGGTGCTCCCATTCTTCAGGCTCCTATGATTCTTATGGCTTGACTTTTGTGGTAGCAATGGTGACATTGGGTTCTGCATCAATGATCCATTTTCTCTTTTCTGGTTTTGAATCAAATTTTGAGTCAACATATGTCTTCGAGGCTTTTGTATCAACCAACAATGATTATTTGGAGCAACATTCCTCGGTACTATTCCAAGGTATTTTGTGGAACTTACACCACTTTACAGTGTCCTTCTTCAACTTCCCATTACCATTGTTTACTGGTGGCTTGGACTAATTGTCTTGGGACTGGCCATCATTTCTCTGTCCTTTTCCCTAGGAGATAGGGCCACCCTCACCAGGATTCTATTGTGATGGTTTTACACTCTATTGTCCCTCTTTTCTTCCACCATGGGAGGTTGCTTGGGAGAGAGAGGGAATTTTTTCTCAAGAGAAACAATATCGAGACCCAACTCTCTATACCCTGACATTGTTGGGGACATGCACTAAGAATGACAAGGGGAATACTGCTCTGATACCACTGATCCATATTATTTTGAGAATGACAGGAATGAAGAAATATAATAGAGATATAAAAAGGAAATACACAAAGATATTGCAAGGAACACAATAATACATTAAAACTCGAATTCTATTAATGAATGCCTGGAATAAAAAAGACTGCAAAATGCAAAGCACACAAGCTATCTAGAATGGTGGTAACTTATCTCTAAAGAGATATGTATCAGATATGCTCATTCAAAAGAAGTTGATTACAATGAGGCTCCAAAGGCCTTTTTTAACATAAAGCATGAATGAGAAAACCCTAAACATCCAAAACCATTACCCCGGAAGATGAAACACCAAAAATTTTGTGGGCCTCGATGGGGGTAGTTGATACATCAACTTCCCTAGGGTGTAAATTTTGCATAAGATCTTCGTTTGGGTTCTTTGATACCTCGTTGGAAAGGTATAGCTGATGAGTACACATTTTGAATGGCCCAATACATCCTAATAAGGATCTATTGGGAACTTCCACATCAAAAAATGTCATTTAGGGCCTAACCCCAAAAGGTTGGGACCCAAAAAATTGTAGAAAAATTTCCAAGATGGAAACTGTAATTTGAGCCAGTGGAATAAGTGGGATACCACTGATTTCCACGTACTTGGATCAATCACCCAAATCGAAAAACGATCTTGACCATTGATTAGAAACTCCATCGACGATCGATGATTTTCCTTGGCAAACCAAAATTGTTCACAAATTTTTCCGAAATCCGATCATTCCATTGGCTATCCATGATTTATTTGAAGAACCAAACTTTTTTACGAATTTTGTCGAACCCTGATCATAGACAATCACCAATTTTCTTAGAGAAATAAACTTGTTCCTGACTTTTGTCGAACTCTGATCATCGGCGGTTGATCATTTTTGATTGACATGGCATATCACCTAATGTGGCATGAAAAATGGATGTTGATGTGGCATGACACATAGATGATGAAATATAAAGTCAACGAATGTGGCATGACACGTGGGTGATGATGTGGCATGACACATAGATGTTGACATGAAAACCTGGTTGATGTTGCATGGAACATGTATGCTAAAATGGCATGACACACGGATGATTACTTGGCATGAAACACCATCCTCCTCTTTCCCTTCACCAACGATCGACAATTTCCTTTGGACACGTGAAACACTTCATTGATGTTTCCGACCCAACTATTGGTCATTGACAAATTTTGTTGGAAAATGAAACACTTCGCCAGTCTTGCCAATCGACCATCAATGATTTCTCTTGGAAAATCAAACAATTTACCAATATTGTTGATATGAACATTGGCCATTGACATTTTCTCTTGGAAAACTAAAAACTTTGTCGATATTACCCATCTGACCATTGAGCATCGACAATTTCTCTTGGTAAACCAATTTTTCCCATGAATTTCGCCAAATTTCGATACTTAAAAAATTTTCAACTAAAAAAAACTAGGATGAATCTAGATCGTTGATATCCAAGACAAAAGTGATATTGATGATTGATCCATCGTACCTTTCCCAACTCTACTGACGAGTCTTGATCGTCAATTCTCTATATTTGGTCAACTTCGAAAATGGATCTCAACCGCTGATTTTCCCATTTTCCAAACTTTGAAAATAGATCTCGACTGTCGATTTTCCCATTTTCCAAACTTTGAAAATAGATCTCGACCGTCGATTTTCTCCATTTTTAACAAGTTTTTTTTTATCAATTATATGATGAATCTAAGCCATTGATCTCAAAATAAAATAAAAAATTGGTCGTCGATCCATCAAACTTCGCCCAATTTTTCAATCATCATTAAAACATAAATTTCAACCTTCCAAGCCAATTTTTAACTTTGCAACCTGAAAACTAACGCCTTGATCATATCTTAGATAGTTCTAAGGGAAATTTCAACCTGAGATCTCTCAAAAATCTGGGGATTTCACTCTGGAATTTATCATTTTCCCCAAATAGGTCAAGGACCCAAAATCTATAACAATGAATTTTGTCAAATTTTCACTGATCTTGGCCCATACAAGATTAGTGTTTGAACCAGAAGCTCTGATACCAGGTTGTAATGTACCCATCCTCCAAGCCAAGTCTTGTTACTACAAAAAGGACTTAGCATGTTGAAACAAAATTTTAAAAACACCCCATACACATAAAATAACCCAAGGGGCAATAGGATCATAATTAAACATGCATCTAACAACATTTATAAAAAAACCATGAATGCAATTGTTCAAGCAAGAAGAAAACTCACAACATTCATATAAACCATTTGCACAACAGAATAAACATAATAATATAACAAATAACTTATATGTTTATAAAACTTAACCAACTAATCGTGTACGAAGGATGAACCTCCTAGCCATAAGCGTTGCTTTTCATTTTCTCTCAACATCATGCCACCCCCGAGCTAAGTCTATTAGTCCAAAAGGAGGTTTGTTCCTCTTGGTTGTCCACTCTCTACACTCAAGAACCCAAAACCTAGCTAGTTCTACTCCAACAATAGTTCCAATCCACCATCTCTTTTTCCCATAACCTGCACAAGCCAAGGAATGTACCCCCTTCAATACTCACAATCCCTCAGGCTATTCCATTCATTTGTTAGGGCTTCCAATGCACTTGATTAGCCAAAAATCTATAAGTCAGGGACTCTTAACTACTTCATGAGTGCTCACAACAACCTTCACATGGCTCTTGAGCCATTTTCTCAACATGAAAATGCATTATAGGCTTACACCATGTTTTATAAGCACATGGAATACATTTCTAGCATACACACAGCCCAATAATTGTTGCCTTCAATAACAACATGGCTGGTGCTCTTCCTAGCACTCAACTCTTCTCTTTATTCCCAAAAATTTCCATGTAAAAAATGTCCTCTTTACCTATTTGAATTTCCTTCTTCTCTCATGCTTGCTTGACTCACACTTTTCTCAAGAATGATTATACTTCATCCCCATGCTTGGAATAACTATGGGATGTGAATTCTCACACCCACCCTCTTACATGAATTCAATGATTAGATTTGGGGACATTCAACAACAAAGGAAGGTTCACTTAGCAATACAAAATTGGGGAAAAGGTTTGGTATTTATACCCATGAATAAAACCCCCTTTAGGCCCCTCTCTTGTGGAATCATAGCCCCCCCCCCCCCATTGTATTGCAACCGAAGATTATAATTTTATTAATCATTTCAATGTTCATAATATACAATTCAACCCCCAACCATATTAATCAATATGAACAAAGTTACCGACATAACAAGAACAGTGACCTCAAAACGAGAACTCTATCCCTTAAAACCCATATTTTTGCATAAAAAAATGAAAATCAACCCCCAAATTAAAAAGTGGTGCTACTAGTAGCACCATTTTTTCTAGTCTAGGTGAAAATTACAACTTTTTTCGAAAATTTCCTTAAAAACTCATATAATTGCTGAGAAAAACCTTAAAATCAACACCTTAAAAAAAATTGATGTTACTTAAAGCAAAAAAATATTTCTAAACATTAAAATTCTAGCTTATTACAACCTAATTGAAATCGTGGCCTTGACAACGGATCCCTACGCAAATAAAAAACCCAAAATTGGATTCTAAATCGTCACATTCACTAACTAATGTTTTTTTTTTAAATTTACATTAAAAAATAAATAAATAGAAAGGAGAAAATATTTGCAAAGAACGAATAAAAATAGCCACTATAAAAAAAATGAGAATTGAACGAGTAAAAATATGCACTATAAAAAAATACGAACTCTAGAGAGTTCTTGTTAAGTTGGTAACTTTGTTTATGGTCCATTCGCCCCAAACTTATTAGCTCACTTTCTTCAATGACATTTATACAATTACATTATAATTTGCAGGGATTAAAACCAAAGATGTTACATAAATCGGCTTTGAAGCTCCATAGACCCCAAGTCCCACCACTCCTCCCTATGATCATAGTACCAAAATGAATAATTGAATCTTTGAATAAGTTATAATTAGACAAAAAAAAAAAAAAAAAATATTCTTCCATTTATTTACCTTCAAAACGAGATATTATTAATCCATCAAAACTCCATGTAAAAACTTTAATTGTTTCTTTAAATCTATCATAAAATCATCTAAATTTACTCACAAAAATATATTATTTTCAATAAATGAGTTTACCGTTATCTAAAATATGCCTTTAATAACAATGATGTCAACAAATACTAGTATGACAATTTTTAGTGTAAGATAATTGAAAATTTTGTTTGTTTTTTTAATGAAATGTGCATACTTAGCCATGAGCCATGCACATGTGATGGAAGTAAGAGGGTCGACGTAGTGAAGTTAAGGCACTCTTCTATTTACAATGTCCTCTTGAAATGACAATGCAATTCCTCCATGGTTTATTGGTCTTTGTTTATTTTTAATTTTTTTTTTTTAATATAATAATAATTTTTTTTAAATTGTGATTAAATTAAATATTAAATTGATGTATGAGGTTTTTTGTTTATAAAATAATGGATTTTTTTATTGTTAAAATTTATAAAAATATATATATCATATTCTTTTGAATTTAAACTTATAATTTAAAAATATATATATATATATATATATATATATATATATATATATATATATATATATATTCTTAAACATTAAAATTAATATCATAAAATATTATTTAAAAAATATAAAAATATTATTTATATTCTTCTTATAAAAAAATCTCATCAAATATATTGAGAGAAATTGAATACAAAGTGATTCAAAAAAGAGTTTCACAGTTTTGGAATGATTTCAATAAAGTAAACAACCGTAAAAGCTATTTAAATATGTGTTTACAATTTTACTCTTTTGAAATACAAATATATATTTCCAATTTAATATGAATTTCAAATGACTATTACTTATGACATTACAAATCAACAAACTCGTCTTAGCTTTGAACAAATTATAAATATATCGTGTATTGTTGACATATAAAGTTTAAGATGTAATTAAATTATTTTATGATTTTAATTTTGTTTTTGAGTGGGTTATTTTATATTTATAAGTGAAAATAATTTGCTTAGTTAACGAGGTAAATTTCATTGTAATAAATGTATATGTTATTTATAGTATCATATTGTATTGTAGGTATTTTTCTTTGAGTTTAATGATGCTTTTCAATCTTACCTTATATGTTTGAAAAACAACGTTATGTTTCCACTTTTGCAACTTTAGTAGTATAAGAGTAGTGTGAGCGTGAAGGCCTAGGGATTGTTGTTGACATAGTACAAACAAAAAGACATGATTTCAGTGCTTTTGGATGAAGAAATGAGAACTATTGTAGGCGATACTCGTGATACTCAACTTGAGACTACATTATACCCAATATACAGTTGTAGCAAATCAACTAAAGACAAAGGGGAGATGAAATGCTATTATTGTAAGAAAATGGGTCACACATCCCAAAACTAAATATTTTGAGCTAATGATGTTCTCAAGGAAAGCTCAAAGACAAACCACATCTAGTGAATGTAGCCATTGTTGAAGATCCACATGATGTTGACATTGTTGATGACCTTATTGAAGAAAGGGAATTTTACGCATTTTAAAAAGCCCAAACCTTGAAAACATAAAGAGGTCTAATGTAAATAGAGATTAGCATTGATAGTTGCTCAAATATTTTGGGATTTTGTGAATCTCGAGAATTATACCCTTATGAGGGTTATGAGACATCTTAATGGAGCTCTACCTAATCCAAGAACTATTTTCATAAAAGAAGCTTCTAAAGAAGGTTTGATTCTGATTACTTTTGTTGTTTTTTTATGTTCAATCAATATTGTTTTCCTTGAGTTAATATGTTTTACTTTCGGTATTGTAAGCCTTAAGAGGAGGTGTTACAATATTAGGCATAATGCGTAATAAGGTCACTTTACGATATTTAGGTTATGTTCATATTCATCATTTAGTGATCTAGCTCATTATGTCCTTAACATTACATTATTATTTTCAAAAATGAAATTGTTGTTATACAAAAATAAAATATCTACTTCACTTCATATAGTTAGTTTGAGTTGTCAATTGGGTTTAGCTTGGGTGGTTGGGAGGAATGATTATTATCCTCCCCACTGAGATCAATTCCCAAAGGTAACATGTTGAGCTCATAACAAGTATATTATTATAATGGCTTTGAGCCTTGTTGTTCATCATCTTTGCGTCTAAGGTTTACATTGGGTGCTATCCTCGAAATGAACAATCGACCAATCAACCTCTATAGGTGAAGGTGAAACTAGGGGTGAGTATAAAGACGACTAGGGGTGTTATCCTTGAAATGAACAATCGACCTCCATCAGTGAAGGTGAAACTAGGGGTCAGAATGAGGACAGGGGTTGTTGCATGTGCAATTTGTCATTATATGTTTTCCACCGAAAAGCTTGCAAAACAAGTTGAATGTGATAAATTCCATTATATTTTGAACTTATTCTCAACTATATAATTTAAGACTTCATACTTTAAAAACACATTTTATGGTGTTGAATGAAAGCTCTAAGATGCAGGGAAAGACTTACAACTCACCATTAAATAACATATTCATTTTAACATCAAATTCTTAATTACTTAAAAAAAAAAATAATAACGCATTTATCTCTATCAAATGTCATACTGTAATTGCGAAATCAATGGATAAATCAAAGATTCAAAATTAGTGGAATAGAAGTTGTACATAATGTTTATTATTTGGCTTATTGTGATGATGCTCTAATGTTAAGTGCTCCCTAGAATAGAAGCTCATCCCAATAGACTTTGAGATGTTTAGAGCTTGCTAAATCACAAGTTCGTGCTTGTAATGACTTGCAGATTGTGAATGCTAACTACACATCATTTTAATGGTTAAAAAATATAAAATATAAAAAATATGAAAATAATCAATATCTTTTGCTCCTCCACATTGATCATAGACTGCAATATGCCTAAGTCTCCAACAATGATTTCTTGTTAGACAAGGCAGCCGTGTGGTGGATCATTCAGATAGGGCAACGAAGCTTTCTAGCCGTGCAATATGCTTCCGTCCAAAAACAATATTATCCATCCATTTTTAGAATTATTGATAGAGAAATACGGGTTAACAAAGCCAAAAACTATGCCTCAACGAGTAATTACAATCACATTTAATATAAGCGTTCGGTTTTCTTCCACCGAGATATATGTATCGTAAAGAAAAACGATTCATTGGGGTCTGCATAACAATGAATTGGGTCTGTATAATAATTAGCATAGCCATAAATTTGTGGTTGGTAAATGTCGAAAGGATGGTTTGTAAAACTTGAATCGTTGGGAAAGAGAAACGGCCTAGAGGTGGACGGAAAGAGTTGGAAGGAGTTCGCTGGAAGGAGGCAGTGTGTCCAGAACGTGGCTGGTGAAGGCCAAAGGTTTAGGTTGGCCTAGAAAATGAAACCCTAATCATTCATACGTGGCAATCAGCTAGCCACCATAGTAAATTTTAAATATGATTAAGTAAAAGTAACAAAATAAACATGTAAACATATGTCTTTATAATAGTGAGGAAGTTAGTGGTTGAAATCACAACCATTGACTTATTGGGACTACTAAGAATATTCCATCCATATTTAATCTTGTCCATACAAAACTGATTAAGTATTAAAAACCTATTAAATGTGTCCATAATCAATAGGTGTACGCCTTTCAACATAATTAATTAAATATTCATTGAGCTATGTTCATTGAATATAATAATGAATATTCTCATCATAATGGATTCTTTATATATAAATATAATAATGATTAATTAATTATTCATTGTGGGATATAAAACATGCGTTTATGCACGTTCCATGTGGCTTTCTCATCTTCAAATGCCTCCTCTTAACATCAATAGAATATAAATTTAAAAATTAACATTTTAAATTATTAAAATGTTTATAAGGTTGATCATTAGTTATCATGGAGTTTTTACGATAGTGAATTTAGTTTTTATTTAAAAATTAATATTTTAATTATTAAAAAAATAATTCAAATATAAAATTAATTTGAGTTAATAAAATTTTGATTTAATCATTAAAATTTTCAACTTAATTATAAATTAAATTTTTTATAATTAAATATTTTTAATTATAAATACTAACCCTTATATTTAGGAGGGGATTATGTTTCAAAATTAGGATATAAAGATTTTATTAAAGAAGAAAGAAAGAAACAACACACATTATGGTAGAAAATATTATGGAAACTAAAAAGTAACCAAATCCAAAAAAAAAAATATGTGGATGATCTTAAACAATAAGACACCTACATGGAACATATTACAAAAAGAACTTTTGTTGGACCTAGTTGTGCAACTTATGTTAAAAGGAAGAACAGAAATGTACATACCATTATGACCTACCAATTACAAAGGGGGAAGTATGGATCGAAGTGGAAAGCATCTTACCATACTAAAATGTATGGGCAGGAGATGATATTGAAATGGTCGTTAGGTTGGTGTGTCAACAAGGATACAAAATAGATGAGAGCTCTTCCCTTAAACATTGCATAGGGAGTTTTCTTGGCTAGGAACTTGAAAGTCTTTGAAGAAAATAAGACATTACCATTAAAATACATTGTACATGATTTGAACATCCTAAACCCATGGTCACATGCAAGAGATAATAAATAAAAACTAAGCATGAGCATGTTTTGATTGTGGACTCCTCCCATGTCTTGAGCAAGAAGAATATTGTATTTATCACAAAACCATAAACTTAAATGTAAAAATAAAATTGGACGGGAATCAAATAATTTTTGTGAGTTAATGGGCTTCAAACTTGGTTTTGAAACTCACTCAAAAATCATGAATTAATAACATTAAGAAAATTTATATTACAATCCCTATTTAATGATGCATAATCATTAATTTCATCTCTCACACATCCTTTTCTCACATCTACAAAGACATGAAAATGATACTAGATTAACTTTCCAAAACTATAATAGAGATAGAATGGGGAACTTGGATGGTCTTACTATAATAAGGAGGGAACCTATGTGATTATGTACACGACTTTCTGATATATGTTTATTTATATTTTTGTTTTTTTATACATAATTAAGTAAGGAAGTATGTATTTATTT